>PVKM010041175.1:0-13214 GCA_004027735.1 Carollia perspicillata
AGTACTCCTCAAAGGAACAGCAGGGAACCCATTTTTTAAGAAGTACTTGCTATGTATTTTTTTAACTACTCATCAGAACTTTCAGGATCCATATGTTTTCCTCAAATATAATTATGGTTGATGAAAACCAAATTTAAAAAGTAAGGAAGCTTTTTGTTTCTGCCAACGCTCACCTGCTGTTTTCGAGCTCCTCTCACCCACCCTGAGCCCCATTTAAACCCACCCCGGGACCAGCTGTTCAGGGGAATCCTGAGAAGCCTAGTGATGGAGACTCACCTGCTCGCAATGCATCCAATGCATCGGGCCCAGCTCTGTGCTGTCTGTCAGCAAACGTTTATTGAGGGGAGCGAGGGGAGACTGAGAGAGAGAGAGAAAGAGAGAGAACGTTTCTGCCTTCAAAGCATTACTTTTACCAAAGTATCAAATGTGCTATTCATTGTGCTAGGGTATTTACCTCCATTACATCACTTAATGTTTGTAGGTATCTCAATAAAATAGAATTTACGATTCCCACTTTAGAAGTAAAAAGGAAACCTGAGACAGAGAGAGGCTCAAATATTTCCATTGTCACACAGCAAGTGTCAGAGAGCGGTTCTTTCTCTGGACTCGTGTTGGCCTGGATTTTCTCAACTCTGTCCCCACCACCACACTTCCCACCTTTTCAGCTCCTCCTCTAGGGCCCGTACGCCATCAATCCTTTAACTGAAAATCTCCTCGAAACGAAAAATCTCCTCGAAATGAAAAATCTGCTGTGCCCACCACTTTTTACTCTCCCCCATCCCCCTCCTCCCTCTTTACCCAGCGGGAAATCCATGGTCGACCACAGAAGAACTCCTTCACAGGCGCCTTCAGTTTCTTCGTGGTCTGCTTCCTTTACATGTTTAGTTGGTAAACCCCCAACCCTGATTAAACCCAACATTCTGCCTCCTGTGCGTCTGGTCCCTCCCAGTCGTTCAAGGCTGCAGAGAAACACACAACCAAGGGGACAGGCCTCTTGTGAGACATAAACGTCAGGTCAGCCCTTGATGGTGAGCATTTTTATGAGTGCCACAAACGTGTTTACATGACCGGCTAGAACGTAAGCTGAACAAAATAAATTCTACAACTTCCCAAGTGCTTCCTGAGATGATGCCTAGCTTATCCATAGATTATGAATTACTGGCTGTGGTGATATTAACTGATGAAGGCGATTTTTCCCATTATACTTCCCTGAAACTCTCTGTGTTCTTCCTGGTAACAAGTGAACTCTCTTTTAGAACCAGTGTCCCCACTTGGGTGGAATTAACAACAAGAGAAACTCAAATGGCTATGACAGAAGTGTGAATAGTCTTTCTCTTGGCTCACGGTGTTGCGTACAAGAGCCATCAGAGAGAAACTGGCTGCTCGCCTCTAAGCGTCCTCATATCAACAGTCTTTCTTGCCCTCAACTTTCTCAGGCTCAAATTCTAATGCGTTTAGGGACTCAGTGTAAATTCACAGTAACCAAACTTGCAAACGGTTGTACAAAACCAAAACCCAACTACAAACAGGCCTATCACAAAGTCCCCAACATTGAAATTGGTATAGTCAGCACTGGTCCCCTATATAGAAAGCCAAACCATAAGTAAAAGTTAACTCGTGAGCTTACAGTCATGAAAAGAGAAGTTACTTTAAGTGAGTGTATAAAGGCCTTAAGGTAGCCTAGCATCCAGTGCCTCAGTACTGAGAGCTTGCCCGAAGCACTGGGAGTCAGATCTTCAGCTGGCCCTCCCTCCCCTTCCTTGGCACAGTGCTTAGATGAACACGTCCACATTGGCCTCAGTGATCCCCACCACCCCAAATAAGGAAAAGATCTTTCTCTCTTAACATTAAGTTCATTCAATCTGGTTGCTGTTAAGTCTTGCAGATGTGAAAACCATTCTGTCTCTGTAAGATAACTTATTCTAACTCTGAGTTTTATTCATTACATGCATGGGTAAAGGCTCAGAATTCAGTTCTACATAACATATTTACAAAATCCTTGGGGAACGCCTCTCTGCAGCCTCCGCAGGACATTAGTGGGGGATTCTGAAATAAGTAGGAGAAAAGCGTGACCTGAGGTCTCTTTGGAGGGATAAGAAAAACCAGGCATGATATTTACGATATTTCATTTCCCTTCTTCACCTACACATAGGGATGGTACATCTCGATATGTGCCAGTAAACTAATTACACAGGAAAATTCAATTAATGGTAGTAAAGGTCTCCCAAATGGCTCATGTGCCTCTGATATTTTTCAAAGAGTTATCATTCCAATGAAATGCTACTGTTTAATCCGTGTCATTCCTGTGCCCCAGAAAATCTGTAACAACAAGGGAAGTATTTTATATTATCTTGTCTCCTTGATTCAAAGGAATCTAAACCACCTCCATCATCAAGAACATTTGTGATATCTATTTTACTGCAGTGCAATAAGCAACATATCAAAGATACTGTTTTCTCTGCCTTGTCTTATCTGCACTCTCAATTTCTTTTCTTTGAAATCTGGTCAAAAGAATGTAGCTTACTGCCTCTAAAGTCATTATTAGCACAATAAAATAATGTTCACAGAATGCAGTAACTATGGATGGAATTCAAACTACTGATGTCTATATCAAGCTCACATTTTCAACTAAAATAGTCTTTTTTAAAATTAATTACAGGATACCAGTTAATTCTTCTGCCCATTTATTTTTCTTCACATAAGTAATTAACTCCTCTGACCCTCCCTCGCCTTTTTAGCTCTGTGAACTCCTGCCCTTGGGTAGTCAGATGTGCTTCCCACACTTGGCACACAGATGCACATCTCGGCCGCAGTGCTCCGACTTCTAAGTGTAGATGTGCGTGACTCCGCTGAGCACCCCCGATGAAGGCTGCACACAGACCCTGATTTCTGATGGAAATGCCACCGAGGTGATTTTCGCCATCTGCCCAGCATTTCTGGGGTGGCATCATGTGCACATGTTGAAAAGCGGGGGAGTCGATGTTTCCCTCACTTGGGTCTGTGCTATTTTTTCCACCCACCCAGCCAGCAAGCTGCACAAATCTCTGGCAAGCGGCCATGTTCAGTTTTCTCAAAAGCCAAGAGAGTGGTTCCCCTGTATTTTAGAAAAGGCAAATGCTGCCGTATTCAAGCTAATCATTACTTAGAGAACAAGAGCAAAGAATCCAGCCCACTGCATTTTATGCCTAAAGAATAAGCCTGGGCAGCATTCTAAATGCTTCAACTTCTCTTTTCCAAAGGACAGGAAAGTAGTGTACAAAGTGGGCTCTCCTCCAAGAGACAAACCCACCTTCTGACACTCCTGAGTCGAAGACTGTGCTATTTCTACTCCATCTTAGAACTCCCAAGTGAAATGTGACCAAACCTGAGTACCAGCTTACTCGGCTTGAAAAGTACACGGTTGTCATCCACTCAGAGCAAGATACATCCACTTCTAACAGAAGCAGATCTGAAATCGTTGACTGTTTCTTCTGACATCTATGTCCTGGGTTCTAGGGCTAAGGTTGAACTGTGGGCATTTGGAGAAGGTGGACCAGGGTGTGCTGTTGAAGCGGGAGGCTTGGGGCATTGATGTGGAAGAAGGTTTGGGGAAGAGAACTCTACCAGCAAGGGGAGTTAGTGAGAATTCCCTTTGCAATGACTCTTCGGTTAAAGTTGCTATGGTTTCTAAACATTTCACCATTAGTGTTATACTTTAATTCGCTCTGCCCAAAGTAAAGTTGTTATCCACTTTTATTTCCCAGAGGTATTTGTTAATTAATTTTTTTCTTTAAAAAACTGTATTGAGTGAATACTCTTGTGAAACACTTTGCTGCAGATGTGAGATTAATAAAATACAAATTTTACTGATGAAGCATGATCGATAAAATATGGTTAGAACACTTAACCAAAATGGAAAAAATAAAAAGGTACTCAGGGGATTCATTTGTTATTTTTAAGCCTTAACTTCTTAATCTATCAAGTGAGAAAATATGTTAAGAGGTTTTTAAATTTCTTTATAGTGTGAATGTTCCCTCATAGTCTCTCTTTTCTTTTACTGGCTTTTTCTTTTCTTTAGGAACGTCTCTTATTTCTTCTTGTATGCAACACTTTCTCCTTCTGATTCTACATTACTCTCTTGGGAAGTTTTTTCTATGTCTGTGACTTTAATTTTCACTTATAGACTTTTGATTCCCAATTGTAAGTAGATGATGGATGGATGGATGGATAGATAGATACATTAAGAGATAAGTTTATCTCTTAATCTCCAAACCTAATATTCTGCTTTCTACTGAATGTCTCCACCTGTATGTCCTAAATTTACATCCAAATTTTATATGTAAAATTTAAAGTTTTCTTTTATTTTTGTTTCTTTCTAAATAAATAATAATACTGTCTATTCAAATACTGAAACTAAAAACTGGAAATTTTCCTCAATAGCTTGTATCACCATCCAATTGTCACCTTGAATAATCTACTCTCCCTCTCATTTCCTCATGCCTCCAATCTATCTTCTAGGCCACCAACAGAATGAACTTTTCAAATTTCAGCAACATTAATTCATTCTCTAAGTTTGAAACCTTTAACCACAAGTTTCTTGTTGCCACCACCATCTTAAAATCCACCAATCATTGCCCATCACCTACGTTTTTTTCTAGTCTGGAATACAGATTCCCTAAGAGTCAGGGCAATGTGTCAGGGGCATGGAAGACCCCAGGATAACATCTTGGAAATTCAGTTTTACTTGATGGCAACAAATATAAAATATCATTTTGGTATTAAAACTAATAGCACACACAGTAGAATGCAAAAGAAGGAGAATTCAAATAAAGTATCAGTTGTGATAGCCCACTTCTGACTATACACCCAAAACCCATGTTGAGGGCTGGGATATTCTTCTTTTCTCTTTGGAATACTTTGGAAGAGTCCAAATGTTTGAGAAGTACTATGCATGCAAAATAGGACCAAGACATCTTAGTACAGCATGGGCAATTCATCTGGTATGCACCTGTTATTGCAATGGCCTCAGCTGCTTCTCCTGCTCCCCGAATCTACCCAGGGATTCAACCATAGCAAGTTACCTTTACCTTAACATGCTATGCTGTTTCATACACAAAACCATGAGTTACAAAGTTAGCTTCATGTTAACATGCTACGTATGTTGTTTCATGCACAATAGCATGAGTTAGACATGGCTTTAGAATATGGAAAGACAAAGAGTTAATTCTTGTTGATATAAGCTTAGAGGACCTGATTGGGAGCAGAAAGAAATGAGTTTGGCAAGAGTTCGGAAAGAATAATTGGAACCAGCTTGTGAAGAGGAATGTCTCCCTCAATAAGACTTAATCTACCAGGCCATGAGGCACCCCTGAAAGTTTGAGTTAGAGGAATGACAGGATCATCTGTCTTTTAGAAACAAAAGTTCTGAACTACATTACGATATCTCTGGATTGGAACATGGTGTATGGATCCAAGACTGGGGTGGAGACTTCGGGTCATGGTCCAAATGAAAGAAGAAATTCTTAGCAATCACCGAGGAGTTCACCCGTGGGAATGTAAGTGACATTTTCACTCTAGGGGGTTGAGGTTAAAGACAAAAACCTCAACCACAACAGGAACTGCAATAATGATTCATTTGGTAAACATCCTGGAGTAGATGTTTCAGATACCCAATCAATGAAAGCATGTTCAGTTTTACTATCTCCAATATATAAAATAAAAACAACCAGACAGACCACAAGGCACTTGGTATACCAGTTTCAGGCCTCTTTGGCATTGCATGCACAGTCCATTCCTGTTGATGAGGATGCCCTTATCACCCCAGACCGAATTCCAACTGTGAAGCCCTTAACTATTTCAAAACCCAGGTCAAAAGATATCTCCTTAAATAATGCCACTGCCACCACTGCAGTTGCGTCGGGAGCCTCCATCTCCACATGCCCGGAAGTTCCGTGTACACACGGCCTGAAGGCCTCAGCTCTCTGTAACATAATTCTGTCTCTGCACGTTCATCTTCCACTATAGACGGTGAGCTCCTTGCGAGTAAGGCCAGGCCTTCTTTCCCTTGGCACCCTCAGCAATTTGCCCAAGACCTGACACATACTAAACATATCAATTATTGGATGAGTACATTAAAGATTTAAAACTCATAAAGAAACTAGCCTCACCACTTTGTTACACCTCATCTCTCTCTCTATATATGTTCAAAAATGCAAGGACAGATAAACTAATTTCAAAGTAAATGCCTAGTTTACAAGATTAAAATCTCTTCAACTGATTATATATTTCCTATAAGTAGTAATGTCATTAACAAACATTTTGTATTTGAGAAAAAATTAAGTAATGATCACACAAATGTTCAGTTTTAAGTCTTTAGGTTTAATTCTCCATTAACCTTCTGTGAAGTGGGCAGGAGACTTTTTAATATTCCTACTTTATAGATTCAGTAGCTGAGAATCAAAGTGAATGTGTAATATTGAGATTTTGCTGCCAAACTTCTATTAAGATGCTTCAATTCATGTTATTAAGGAATTTTTATTTTATATAAAATTCCAGGATATTAATATTTAAGGAGATGAAGATAAGTTTTCCTGACTTTTTTTTTATTTTCATGGACATGCCTTACCTGCTCCAAAAGTTAGAAATACTTCTTATATAAAGAATAACACATTATAATAAGCAAATGTAAATAGAAATTAGTTGTTATTATTAGATCAAGGTTTTATCTCATTGTCCTGTACTACTTCATATATGTATGTTTTATGTTTGCTTTATTTTTCCCCTGTCTTTTGTAATTGAGGTAACTGAGATATGACATCATTTCAAGTCATAAACCTAAGTCATAGCAGGTAAACTTTTAAGTGAACGTAGGGAAATTAAGAAAATGAACTATAGTAACTAGAACACTTTTGAATACTTGCTATGCAGAATAACTGAGATAAACTCTTCACGTGTTATATCATAAACAAAGCTTTCTGGTTTGTCTTACCAGCACCTACTGCAAATGGCCGTGTGCACTTTGTAACATGAATTTAGTGCCTCTGTGATTTACAGTAAGTACTAAAACAAGAGGAGTGAAAGCCCAATTTTTGCTTTAATCCACAGGATTAAATATCTTCCATGGCTCTCAAAGCTCTGTGATGCACCTGCCTTCACGAGTGGTAAATACCACTAGTAACTGTCTCATTAAAAATTGGGGAAGAACTGGTCACTGAATCCACTATGGCTTCATGCATTTGGACTATATTATGTCACAATTTAAAATATATACAAATATGTGCATATTTATGTACATACACAATCTGTAATACTCAGAAGAGGCCTGGAAAATTACCTTTAAGCCTCCAACATTATATACTGTACATATAAACCTTTTTATAATCTCTACATAAAAGAGAAAAGTTGAAGGGGAATATGGTCAATAATATTATAATAATTTTATATGATGACAGATGGTTTCTAGACTTAGTGTGGTGATCACATTGTAAGATATATAACTGTATGCTGTATACTTAAAACTAATATAATATTGTATGCCAACTACTGTACTTTAGTACAAATAGTTTTAAAAGAGAGGTATTTCAACTGAAATTTAAAATACAAGGTATTGAGATGTATTTTATATTTATATTTACGTAGGTATATATGTCTTGAGCATGGAACAGAGATTTAGGGACACTGTCTCTGAAGAACTTATCAGAATTGCAGTAAGTGACAAAGCTTACAAAGCTTAGATGAATAAACCTATTGAATAATCTTATATTACATGTATAGCCAAATTAATAGCTTTTCCTTTTTTGCATAATAACTTTTACTTTCCCTTAATAACCTTCACATTTTGCATAGAATACTGTAATATTTTGGGACTTAGGTAGCTTTTATATTTTTAAATATACTTTATTGATTATGCTATTACAGTTGTCCACATTTCCCCCCTTGACTCCCCTCTACCCAGTGACCCCATTCCCTCCAGCATTCCCCCCACCTTAATTCATGTCCATGGGTCATGGATATAAGTTCTTTGTCTACTCCATTTCCTACACTGTTCTTAACATCCCCCTGTCTGTTTTGGACCTGCCAATTTGTACTTAATCCCTTCACCTCTTCCCCTGTTCTCCGCATTCGGCCTCCCAACTGATAACACTCCAAATGATATCCATATCTATGATTCTGTTCATTTTCTGCTTGTTTGCTTAGTTTGTTTTTTCAGATTCAGTTGTGAATTTATTGCCATTTTAACGTCCATCGTTTCAATCTTCTTTTTCTTAAATAAGTCCCTTTAACATTTCATATAGTAATGGCTTGGTAAAGATGGTCTGCAGCGAAGAGGCTACTGTTTAGGGGAATCCAAGCTGGCTGCCAAGATCCCATGTCCACTTTACAGTGTCTCCTAATGTCAAATTTTGGCTTTCCCAGGAGATATTTCCAAAGATGAAATATATTGTAAAACCGCACCTAGGAATAGACAGGCCAGGAGAGCCCCAAACTTGCACGTGAAATATGTTGTGCCAAGAAAGAGCACGCTATGCGGAGAAAGAAGGATGAGGTCAAAGCCAGCCTCCCAACCTCACTGGCATGGCCTTGGGCACATCTCTTGTCCATTCTGGGTGTCAGTTTACACATCTGCCCCCCCTCTCCAGATGATGGTTTTCTTTATCAAATAAAATGATGGAAAGTTGAGAACAGAATAGGCATTGTTATAGATATCTAAGAGATTAAGAAAGGACGTGACAGGTGATTGGCATGTTTCTTTCTTCTGTTTCCTCAGTTTTAATTGCCTAGCAAAATATGTATCGAATGTCTGCTAAGTCCCAATGATAAGCACTAGAGATTTATAGATGAAGTAACGTGGTCCCTCCCATGTAACAAAGTAACATGATTTGACTTTGATTTATCAGGATCACTCTGGCTGCTATTTTGAAAATGCATGATAGAGAGGTAAAGGTAGAATCAGAAATACTTGGTTTTATAGACCATGGTATCATTTCAGGCAAAAAACTGTGGAGCCTTGGACAAGGGCAGTAGCAGTGGAAATGAAGAGAATTCAACTAGAGGACTGATAACTGAGTTTTGGATTTAGGAGGACAAGGGAAATTGGTATCTTTGTGGCAAAGACAAATTTTGATCAAGGCAAGGTGACTGAGAGTGGGTTACTTAAAAGAGAATGGACAACTGTGTGGAGATTGCTCGGAGGTGGCAGGGTGGAGAGTAGAGTAAGAGGGTGTGGCGGGATAAACGGCGGTGAACGGAGACGTGAGTTGGGGTGGTGCACACACAACACAGTGTACAGATCATGTGTACACTGTACGACTGTGGAATTGTGCACCTGAAACCCGTATAATTTTGTTAAACAGTGTCACCCCAGTAAATTCAACAAAAAAGGGAAAAATTTAAATTAAAAAAGAGAGAATGAGAATTCCATAGAACATATTGGGAGAATTTGAGAGGAAAGTCATAGGAGAAGGAAGGGTAAGAGGGAAAAAAAGCAGCAGGTGTCAAGAGACTTGTTTTGGGGACAGTGGATGGAGGCCTGACAGGCATGAGCACACAGAATGTCCATGAGGCTGCATCAGTGCAGGTGTGGTGCCTCAGAATATAATTCAGTCCAGGTATGTTGGGTAAAAAAAATCTGTTTTTACTGTGACTGCCATCCAACACCAGCTGCTATCCATTTGGCAGTGAGCCTAAGGTAAACATAGTGAAACTAAAGAAGTCTGAAATAAAAGAATCCTAGCCATTTAACAGAGTTGCCATATAGTTGAGAAGGAGTTGGGGTATACATAATCACGCCTATTATTAATTGAGTACCTACTCTATTTCTGCCACTTTTAATCCTCCACGCAAAAACCGAAAATATAGATGTAATCATCTCATTCTGAAGAGGAGAAAAGCATGGTTCGGGTAATTAAATGATGCATTCATTTAGCCATCTTCACACAGTCAATAAATAACAAAACTAGGATTCGTCTCTCTCTCTCTCTCTCTCTCTCTCTCTCCTTTTCCATTTTGCTTTGAAGGACCATGGAGACACATCTCTTTTTAAAAGGCTGGGATTTACAAAGTTGGGATTAGTTGGAGACCCGACATGGGGAACAGTGGGGAGACAGTACTGAAATAGTCTTATAAGAAATGGCACTAAATTGCACTCAGCTGTGGTTTTCAGCCTCCAATCAATCCTTGCAGCTGACTCAGGTTCAGCCCCTGGTTGGTAGCCGCTTCCGGCCTGCTCTCGGGGACCTATGAAAAAAACTGCAAAGTAATATTTACCTGTTAACTTTGGTATACAAAAGGAGAAGTAATTATTTTCAATGACTTTCCAAGTGTTAGGAGGAGTGAATGATTTTCTTTAATTAAGATTATCATCAAAGGCTCTTGGCTTCCTCCGAATTCTCACTCGTTCAAGTCTGGCAGAAATAAAACCTGTTGGTAGCACACATCACCTTCACCAGCACTTCTTTGCTTTTACGAGCAGCTGTGTACACCGTCGGGCTCAGGAAAACACAGGATTATTGCCAAGCATGGGTTGGACTGGTGAACCCTGACTATTCAGAACCACGAATCCAGACTCAGAGAAGTAGTTTTTGGCCAGGATTTCACTCTTCAGGAATGTATTTTTTGGATTGCTTAGGGATACCTTGCTTATTGTGTGTTTTTACCTTGGTTCACCCTTTTGTTTTGTTTTGTTTTTTTAGTGATGCCTCCCCCCGATTACAACTTCACACAGGAATGATGTCACTTGAATGATAAGCTCCCAGGTCAAGAAGCCAGGAATAGGGCCACTTTATTTTGTTCAATACATAGTGCCATCCCGAACAGCAACTCTAAAGGGGCTTGTTTCCTTGTTTGTGTTACTTTTTAAGGTGCTCTGCATTACTACATTTAGCACGTAATTCCCAGAATACAAAGATCCGCTATATTTTACTTTGAATGGCTCCATATTCTGAGGATTCTTAATACTTCATGATGGTGATTCGAATGGTGTTAAAATTATTCACCAAGAGCAGAGCGCCATTGTTTGGTTACCTTCATTTTTTTGCTTGGTCAGTTTAAAGAAGGCCACGAACACTGATAATATAATGTTCACATCAGAAAGAACAAACTAAAGGACACAAAGAAACTTGTGTGCTGGCAATCAAGTGTCCTGACTTGGGAGGACAGTTTTGATTTTAAATATTCTGCCCCATTACTTTCATTGAAGGCAAATCAGACTGTCATAATGTACATTCTTGTTTTGAATTCGACACTACAGATACCACAAGATGAGTACAAAGAAACACGTATCTGGAATCAGACAAGTTGAATTGTCATCTAAGCTCTGCTACTGATTTCTCTGTGTCCTAGGAAAGGGGACTAAACATTTCTGAACTTGATATTCCCTTATCCACAAAGTGATACAATTGTTTTAAATGACCTTCAAAATCCCGTCCTATTCTAAAATAGTTCATAATACCTAAGTACTATTTCAAAGATTTTAAAAGTGTAACCCGTTATTTTAGAACATAATATGTCCAGCTTTTACTGGTTTGCTTTTTCAAAATATATTATTTTCGTTCCAGTCCAATTGGTGACTCTTTTTCAAGTTAAGTCTTAGATTGTTTCTGCTATATAATATAGTTTCAGAACTTTCAACATACAGTGCAAAAAGTATGACAAAATGCTCTATAGAACAATATATAAGAGAAAGATAATATTCCACAGACGTAGATAGTTATGAATCTCATCCAAGTAGACAGGTAAAATAAACTTAAGGAAAAGAAAACTGACATTTAAAATTGGTAGAGATACAAGTATTTCTGCAGAAATAACATCTTATACTTCCACAGCATCTGTCTCCTTTTCTTTCTTCCAAACACATGAAAGAAGGCATTTCAAGTTACTGATTAACCTCAACAGACTGATCTTTGATTCTGTCTAAGGTCCAATAAAATTGACTAGATTTTCTTCTACCAGAGAGAAAAACTAAAAGATTGAACATATTTTTTAAAATATGAGATTCTCTATTATCCTGACATAGCCCAAATTTCATTTGATTGAACCTCTTGAAAATTTGTTCCTTTTCCAAAACAATTCAGGAACTTCTAAAGGAGTTATTTTCTTAAATATGAAACTATATTCCATATTTAAGGATAAACCATATGAGGATGTGGTTTATGAGTATAAACCATACATGTCCATGATTTATGCTTTTTCTCCTGATATTTCCACTCTAGAATGAAAAGCCTTGGATTGTGGGAAGTTGATTCTGTAACCCCTGGAGTGCTCACATATTGTTAGCCTTGGCTAAGGGTGGAAGTAAAGGGGAAAAAGCTTTAAGCAGGGAGTCACTTTGACTGAAAATGGAAAAGCCTTGATCAAATAATCAAAACGAATATACCAAGTGAAATGAGTTGCCATGCACAACTTTTTAACATTTAAGAAACAAACCTATAAAAGCATGTAGACAATATCTACCATTATTGCCCAGCCACTCTGCAGGCTGTGTAAAAATGCACACAGCAACCATTTTCCCAGACAGTCTGTGGGACACAAACTGCAAACGGAATGTAAGCCATAATGGGGTTGAGAGCCATGATAGAGGTACAACACTCTGCAGAAGTACAGGATGCTAGGTTGCTGATATTTGAACCATCCTTGAGATTAGGAGGATTGTGACAGGTGTGGGCAAATGGGAAGGCTGTTCCAGGAAGAGGTAGCAAAAGCATCCTGACAGACTATGGAAAGAGCCACGATGAGGGAAAGGCAAGTGGCGTAGTATAGATAGGAGGCGTGAGAAAGAGAAGAGTGAAGGCAAGAGTACCATTGAAAAGGAAGAGCTTTGTGCAGTGTGGAATGGGAAATGCCTTAAAGCATTTTTGGACAAAAGAATGATGAGGCAGAGTTAGACCAGTGCTTAATTAGGACAAAAAGTATACATGCAGAAAGCCTTGGAGTAGGGAAGACTAAAGGCAGCAGATCTGTCAGGGGGCTATTTCACTGGAATTGTGAATAACAAATGCATGTTATTGCTTCCCAGTCCCTACCAGTCCAGGAGAAAAGTGAAACTTCTATGTGTCAGGTACAGTATCAGACACAGAATACCCAGGAATAAAACTTAGGGTCCCTTCCTCAGTCTTTTAGTCCTGTTGGAAAGATATGGGTTGGCCTTTCTTTCAAAGGAAGCCCCCGGCTTTTATCATGACCAACTTGCTGACGTTCTGAACACTCTATCCCCAGTCGTTCATATTTTACACCATCTA
>PVKM010041176.1:0-13211 GCA_004027735.1 Carollia perspicillata
GTAGGGAAATTATTATTCTTTATACTGTAATCTTGAGAGAATAAATTAATACAATTATTTAGAGGCCAAGTTTGCATTTTCCCCAACAGTTAAATAATACTTGTCCAGTTCTAGTTCAACATGACAAATAGTCATCCTGTTTCCTCCTCGTGCTTGCTAAAAAGTCATTGATATCAAAAGAGGGAGATGTCAAAAAGGAATAAATGCACTAAGGCATTAAAAATAATAAAATATATTTCATCAAATCAAACATGAACTTCAGGTGGATTAAAAGATTAGTGGATTAGTGGAACAAAATCCACTGTTAACTCAGAGCTCAAGTGGGTGGAACACTGAAATTTTACAGAAAAAGCTGGCAGAACCACCCCTGGGGCACTGGAGACTAACAGCCAGAATAAGCTGACCTGGTTGAACTGGCTATAGAACCAATGTGGATTGATCCTTCCCTGGGCCCAAACACACATAATGACCACACATGGTCCTGATTCCCATTGTTGACATTCACCCACCAGTTAAAGTCAGAGAAATTATTTGAAAATAAATGAAGCCATCTGTCAGGAGTGAGGGGGTTGAGTCTGGGACTCCCAAGACCAGGGACAATGCTCCATCCAAGCTTGACATTTGGGGCTCAAAATCCATCCTCTTGGATTTATTGCACTCTACTCACATAATATAACCAGTCAAAAGATGAACATGTACACATGAAGCTCTTCCTTCAAACACCAATCTGGTAATTGTGTAAGAAACCAATCCCTGTTTAAATAAACAAATCTTTATTTACAAATATGATCGAACATCACCAGGCAACTGAGGAAAACCAACAGAGAATGTGTAAATGATCAATGTAAACAATAGAAAAATCGTCCCAAGTATAAACATAAATTCCTGAAAAGAACACAAGAACAACAATAATAAAAATCTACTTCAAACTCTCAGAAAGATTTTAAAATTTGAAAATAATGCAATCAGAAAGGAAATCAGGATATGAAAAGAAGGCAGTCAGTAAAGAAAGGAGGCAAAGATGTGTAGTAGTCATATTATCATAGGCTCAAAATATTTCTGTAATTCTTCCCTGGTCCTCTAGGGCATTCTCTCAGGTCTGCTTCCCACCCACTAATGTCAGGCATGGCCACCTTTTGTGAATTGTTTTGGGCGACGGAATGTGAGAAGCAGAACTGAAAACCAAATCGAAAATAAAGCTTTAATAGGTATTGCACGAATCGACTATCACTTTTCTCCTACTGCTATGAAAACAACTGGTCCCAGATAACTGGCTGCATCTCTGTGTGGAGTCCCAAAGGGAAGAACGCGTGTGGGGCAGAGCCACAGCCCGTGTGAAACATTGGCCAAGAACAAGCCCCTGCAGTGGGAAGCCAGTCAGATATTAGAGATTTTCATTACTACAGTATTACACTGAGAAAGTTTGCCAACATAAACATTTAAATAAAGATTGAGAGAAAAAGGAAATTACCAAGAAAATAAGGTCAAAAGATGAACAGATAAAATGCATGAGAAAAAAAGCTGGGAATCATGGAAAATCGATTCAGAATGCCTATACAGCCTAATAGGGCACTAAAGCGAATGGGGGAGTGATGGAATAAAGAACATCGCTAAGGCTGGAGAAAGACACAGGTTTTCAGCTCATAAAAACCACAAAGCAGCAAATAGAAGTTTTTGGTTCTTTGGGTCTAGGATTTTTTTTAAAAGGGACACATTTTCATGAAGTTTCAAGGGAAAACTAAGGAGCACAAAATCTTACAGAGAGAAAAAAACAGAATAATTACAGAAAGCCAAAATAAGATCAAAGCAACTTTTTAATATTAGAGAGTAGAAGCTGATGAACTAAGTCTTCAAGTTCTTGGGAAAACTATTTTAACACAGAATTCTATGTCCAAACAAGCAACAATGACACTTAGGGAAATAATTCAGAAAATGAACAAACAGTGAGACACAGAATCCTAGGGGTAGTGAATCCGTATCGAAGATCATAATAAAAAGAACTTGGAATGTGACAACTGTAAAGCAAGTTTATGCATATTTTAGTATATGCTGAGCTATTTAACAAACTGTTTGACTTAGTACCTGACAGCTATTAAGGAAAGGAGGAAAACATGTTTTCCTTCACTTGCTCTCCTTTCAAGAAAAGGAAAGTCAATTAGAAGTACTAGAGAAAAACTATTGTGCAAAGAAAGCATGGACTAAACATAAATTATCAAATGGCATGCTTTGCATAATGTACTGTGATATAAAAAGAATAATCCATTCATTTATATATTTAAAACATACATCTAGTATGGGATTAATTACAGGATTATATTTTGTTCTCTACAAATCTACTCAAAGTGCCTTGTACTGAAGTAAATAATATTTATTAAGACTTTATAATCGTCTTTTTACATTTTCCTTTTAAAGTTATTACAAAATAATTCAAATAAACCAAAACTTAAAAACAACTATATGACACTTCTATGTCCATTATTTAGCTTAAGAGACATTTCTAAACAATGTAGGTCTCCTGTACACAAGTCTTCCCAAGCTCCTCCCTCTTTGCCAGACTTTCAGAAAAAGCCAATACCATTGCTTAGCGTTTGCCATTTTTGCCTGCGTTTATAATGTACCACCTATGTATGCTTCTATAAATAATATATCATAAGCAAGTTAAACTTCATATAAATTATTCCACTATACTATCAATATATAAGCTATTTTCCATTCCATCTCATTTTGACAGTCACATATATTGGTACTTATTGATCAGACTCATTCCTTTTAGTAGCTGCATAGCATTTCTGGTATTTAAAAAAACACAAGTTACCTATTTTTCTGTTGAGAGATAGTATGATATTTCCAAATGTTAATCTCACTATAATGAATGTTTATTATTATTATTTCTTATGCACATGCATAAAAATTCCAACATGACCTCAATTTTCAATCCAGGCAAATGCAACACCTTTTTGTAGCTAGTATTTTGTCACATTCCAGCATTCCCTGTTAAAAATATTCATAACTAAACCTATACACATATCCAGAAAAAACAAATGACTTTAAAAGAAACAATAAAACTAACGTAATTTAAAGAATATGTACTTTAACATGTAAAACTCAGGGACAACTACATTGAAGATATAATAAAGATGGGAGATGCTTACTCCTATATATAGAATCATCCTGAAAGCAAGAGAATATTGTAAATAAACATTGTTTTAAGTTACAAATATATATTGATGAGTGAAGGAAAATAGATTGTAAATGTGTTAAAAAATCTACTTTGATACAGAAAGTTGAATTTGTGATTTAGACACTCCCTATTTCAGAGAGGAATGTCTATTGTGATTTAAATGCTCCCTATTTTACTATGGGCGGTGGTTTTAAAAGGGTAAGCAGTAGTATGGCAAACTGCCAAATAAAAGAAAATTCACTCTCAGGAAATTCATAGTATATTAAACCACACAAAAATAATACCTCACTTCTTAATGTAACATGCAATCATAGTCTAAACTCAGGCTATTTAAAACAGATATATTTCACCTAAGGTAAGTGTCCAGAAAGACAGTTGAAAGAACATATAATTGCGAACAAAACAATGCTGTGTTGTGTGGCTTTTTTGGCCCCGCCCTCTGACAACAAGTAGCATCCTCCAATCACTGTGGTACCTGCCAACACCCCTTGTATTTCCAAAACATTAACAGGTTGAGAACAACTTAGACAACTCCTTAGGAGAACTTTTAAGGATACCTAAGAATTACTATGTATCTAGGAAAAGAATAGCTATATCATGGACCATACTTGTCTTCGAATTTATCAGGTAGCACTTAATATTTGTCTAAAGGAGTTATCTTAATTTCCATATCACCCACCAGTGAGTCTCTGTGGGGGGCTCCACCAGCAGAACCCCCGAGTCTACCACGGATAAAAATAAAACTACCAACACATGATCTGCTTGGGGAGGAAAGGTAGTCCAACTCTTAAAGGAGAAGGACCCTGAGTCCTTACCTCAAATGGTATTTATTAGTTCATAACACACAGGGATACAAGTAAAGCTCATCAATCAATGTCCGGCGGCAAGGATCAAACAATAGATAACATTTCAAAGAAATCTGAGGACTTAATCTGAGTCAGTGTCTGTCAGGTAAGAGGGCTGCAAAAACTTTAGGAGACATACTCATTTCCTGCCTGGACCCTTATCATATGAATGAAAGCACTCTTAGCAAAGCAGGCTTCACAGGATTTTACGAATTCTTTCTTATGCTCAATCACGCTGGAACCCGCTCTAGCCCGCAGAGGGCTGCACCCCCTCCCCAACATGGATTCAGGCTTAAGTGGATTAGAGCCAGGAAGTGCTTCTCCCAGACAGAAAGGGGAAATAGTGGTGGAGGGGGGTGTTGAGGGTCCTTCACCCTCACTTTGCTGCTGCCCCCACTGAGTCCTTCCTAGATGGCCTCCCACATGATCGTGTCTGGCTAAGGTTGCCCCTCCTCTGAGGGGTGGTACCCATAGTCTCTGACTAACCAACCAGGCATTGGGAGCCAGAGATGGCAGAAGCTCTTGCCAGGGAAATAAGCTTTGTTTCCTCAGTGGCTCACAGTCCAGAGGTGGCTCACTCAGCCTTAGTCATGGGGGATGGTTACAACTCCTGAAACCAGGCAGAGCAGTTCCAACAAGTCTCCATTTTCCCACATCTTTATTCATATTTAATGTGGGTAGAATTTTTCATTTTTGCCAATCCAATGTGTGTGAAGCAATATACGCATATATATATGGCAATATATATAGTATTTAAATTGGTATTTTGTGGTTATTTGTCATATTGAGCATTTATCTTATATTTATTGTCCTCTGCAGTTTTTCCTTTATTTGAATATTAAAAAATTATTTGTAATAAAAACATTTCTAACAATATAGACAGTTAGCATAGACATGATTAAACAAATTATAACAATTATAAAACACTATGCAATTGTTAAAAGGAATAAGACAGAACTTAAGTCCTGGCAAGAACATATTGACTAGACATAGTGATGCTACAAAGTAAAGGCCTAGTATATTATGAAGACTACAAACTCATCTAGGTACATACTCATACACATATATAAATGTTAGAAAAAGTCTTAGAAGGATGTGTTCCATGTATACGTAGTGATGTCTACTGCCAAGAGAAATCCAATCAGATAGTTTGAAATGGCCTTTCAATCTTTATAGTATTTTATTTGAAATATGTACAAGATGTGACTAAGCATCACATTTAAAATTTTAAATAACAATTAGAATAAAGGGAAGTAATTTATTGGGCGACATTGGCTAACAAGATTGTGTCAGTCTCAAACACACAATTCTGTGATACACGATCTGTATATGGCATAGTGTGCTCACAACCCAAAGTCGGGTTCCCTTCTGTCAGCATATTTGACCCCCTTTACCTTGCTCTACTTCCCCCAAGTCTCCATTTCCCTCTGGTAACCAGGATAAGAGAAGGGAAAACTTCAGCGTTTCTTAATTGCACTGTATTCACATTCTTATATGCATCCATGTGGGAAGTTAACTGTGTGACTATGTAGCTGAATTGTAGAAAATAGGATAAGGCCTCCATAATGAGTGCTGTATAATTGTTAAAGTCACAATTACTCAGCATCAGAGATTCCAGTACAGAAACACTGTTGTCAGACAAACATCCAGATAAACGTTTATGTATAGCTATAATACAATAAAATATTCTCAGATTTCCTTATTAGAATCTCTCCCATGTATCCAAGTAAAAGTATTGGCTGGTCAATATTCTTGGATGCCGCTAAGGCTATACTTGTATATGTTAAGCCCTCCAAACTCCAGAGGTAATGTTTACATACTAAATATGTATCTTTACTAATAGAAATATATTCCCTTTTTTAAAAAGTCGGTTTCATCATTTATTTCCATAATCACTACTATTGTGGTGTTGACATCTATCATAATTGAACCACTTCTTATATGATTATCTTGCCCTAGTTCATATGCCTAGTGAAATGACACCATGTATTTAAAGCCAACTAACCTGGCTGCAAAATTCCTGAATCTTTCGCATCGTGCACCTGGGGCGTACTTCATACTTTTGTGCCCAACAGTTTATGACACTAGTGACAGGTAGTAAATATGTAAGTAGTAAACATCTCCTTTTCTAATACATTTCAAGAGAGATATGTGTCATATTTAATAATGGCAGATATTTAATAATTAATATTGAATAATGTTGTAATATTAAATATACTTTTATTAGTTTGTCAATGTAACTATTATACTGTCTGTGGGTAGGAGAGGTTATCTCTCTTTTCTTTGATTTTTGAGGTAAAACAAAAGGAATAATTTCCTGTCCAGTTTTCCTCTTTCTGGGCAGACCATTTGTAAACCCCAGTGACAGTAGCTTTAAAAATAAATATAATATTTACAAGATACCTACTATCTGTCAGGCACCATTTCTAAGCACACTATGTTTTGACATATTTACAATTCCACAAACTATAATGGAGTAGGTATTATTATTTTCACCTTTCAGGCAAGGATATGGACACACAGTGAAAACACGTACTTTTGTCCCAAGTCACAGGGGCGGGGCAACTGCAGAAGCAGGAAACCAAAACCAGGCAATATGTTCTAGTCTTCTCCCTTGACCACTGACTATAATGCTTCTAACTAAGACCATGTGCTATATGCTATATTTATATAGTATCAAGAGTGCTACTTACTCTTCATGAGGCTGCTCTTTGTTCTTTCTCTTCCAGTGGATTCTCCAGTGGCTGGTTATCGCTGCCTCCAATAATTTCTTTCCCCCGGTCCACTACGGATTTACCCACCCGGGAGGAAGACTGCTACTCTGTGAGATTTCCTCAGCAGCTTAAGCAGAAAGGCAGTATGGAATTGGCACTTCAGAATGAGACTTTGTGGAAATTTTAGATGAGAAAATTTATGAAAATAAAATGTCACAGTCCTTCTTGCCACTTAAAAGGAAATGTGCGTTATTTTCTTCCCTATTCTCTACTCCTTTGAAAGAAAACACAATTGAAAAAGATGACCTTTTTCTGACCTTTTTAGTCAATAAAAATTGGCTAAACACTAGCCAGTTCTGTGTCAATATTTCCCAGAAAAAAAATCCACGTAAATCCTTATTTCTGGTATGACTATGGGCCAGCGGATTATGGAATGGCACACTTAATGTAACACTCATATCGTACAGCTATTACTATTATTTTAGAGTTTATATTATAGTCTATTCCCTCTGTTTATAATGCCAAGCAGAAAGATTTCTATGGGAAGAAGAGAAATTGACTGTAAATGGTAATATTAGATTTTTTTTAATCCTCACAAATGTTGGCCAAAGTTATATTTACACATTATCAGAAAATAATGTCATTTTATAGCAGTGGGAGAGCAGAGAGCAAAAAATGGATTTCTTCATGACAAAGACCATTATTCCAAAGCAACAAAACTGTACTTTTAGGAATTATTTGAAACCAGAGGAGAATATGTTAGCAATGGAGATAGACCTCGGTTCTTGAGTTCGGCTAAGAAAGAATTCAGAGCCCAGAACTCCAGCACAAGCAATTTATTTAGAAAGTTACAGGGGCAGAAGAAGTGAGCCAGCTGGGCTGCATAGACTAGGAAACAAGTTACAGAGTCAAAATGGGGGCTTTTGGAGCTTAGGAAAAAGAAAGCAAAGGTATGTGCCTGCGAGAGACGGTGTGGGCTTGCCCTACAGCAGGGATTTTTAACCTTTTTCATCTCATCACACACATACAGTGATTACTAAAAATTCTGCAGCACACTAAAAATACATTAAATTTTTGCCAATCTGACAAAAATAGCTATAATTTTTATTCATTCACACTGCACAGCTATTGTTGTATTGGCTGTTGTCATGTTTTTGACAATATAAGGGAAAAAGAGATCAATGCCCCTGACTAAATAGTCAAGTATTGCATGTTTTAAAAATTCTCATAGCACACCAGTGAGTGTGCCTCTGCAGCACACTGGTTGGTTGAAAATCCCTACGAGAGAGAGAGAGAGAGAGAGAGAGAGAGAGAGAGAGAGAGAGAGAGAGAGAGAGAGAGAGAATGAATAAGGGAGAGAGAATGTCAGAGAAAATGCACTGGGTCCCTCATTGCGTTTTTTTAAAACTGTTTTCCAAAGGTGGGGATTTCAGGGGGAGATAGGGGAGGATCTCAATAGAATATACACTAGCTTTTCAGATGTGTCCTTCTGGGATCCAGGTCAGGATTGTTTGGTGCTATGGCAGGGCATCAGTAGTCCTTGCATCTGGTCCTGATTTCAGCCATGGCATCTTTTCATCTGGTGCTGCTGCTTCTCAGGGCTTGGAACTGAGACACAGCTGAGACCTGGATGTTATCACTGATTTGACTAAAACTCTGTTTCTGTGGTCCACAACCTGGAAGCTTTTTTCCTAGGATCTTTTGATGTTGAACAGACTCACATTGTCTTGAGGGCTCAATGCTTAAGAAAATGGTCAAGCAGGGGCCTGCATGGGAGTAGTATGAGGCTATTCTCCGGGCCCTTGTTCTTCCTCTAAGGGGATCTAAACTGCATGACTAGCAAAATGGTAAAGGAGAAAAGATCATCTTGGGAGTAAGATCCTAGCCTATAACATTTGTTTTCTCTAGTTTTGCCTGTTGCTAGGCACCCTGGTAACATTTCATATCTGGCCTATTGTTCCTGATCTGCTCTTGCCTGTCTAACTGCCAACTCTACCAATTGCACACAAACATTCGTTTCTTTCTTGTTTATAAGATTATAATTTTCTGCTCGAACTGAGCTGTCAAATAGAAAATATTTTCATTAAAACAGAGCGAGTCTTGTAGGCATTTCTCTCCTAATAGAGTCTGCTACCTTACTTTATTTTATAATTTTCTTAATAAACCCATCTTTCTTAAACAGGAATTTTAGACAAATAAGTTGATTTAAACTCAAGATACACACCAGATGATAATTTACTTGCTCCATAGGGAATTACTTTGCATTCCATCACAGATATCTCACTAATTCACAGAGAGTCAGTTGCCAATGCCACATATAAGCAATTTCTATTTAGTAAGGGCAGGGACACTATACAGCTATATAAAGTGCCACTGCCTTTAAATTTAACTTGAAGAGTAAAACAATAAAAGGAATATTCTGCTGGGTTGCTTAACAATACTGCTTTGGGGTCAACCATGAGAGATCCATGGGGTTCACCAGCTCTTGATACTGAGTTCAGCTGACACAGAATAACTGTCACAATGATCAATATCATGAAGAAGTTCATTCAACCAGTTCAGATGCTAGAGTTTCCTGTTGGGTGATATGTCATTCATCTGGTTGGGAAACGAGTGATAGTCCCACACTCATCAATGAGTGCTAGAGCAGCAATGCATGGATGTTGAACGTATGAAAAAAGGCTACAGCAGAAGTGTTAAATTGGGTTTCTCACCTTTCCAATGCAGTAAAAACTCCAGGTTTTTAATCATCTTCTATGTTAGAAAGAATACGTGAAGAATGCAGTGATACTTTAAATGTGTGAGGAGTCATATTGATAGCAACAATCTTCATCTAAATAGAAAATCGGGGTAGAGAACATGGTTCAGACATTACCTTATCACATCGAAAAGCTAGTAGTTAAGGAATCTCAGTATTACAATTCCAAAATTGGCATTATCGCTATAATAATAATAATGCCAAAGATGCATGGAGATGATTTCCAGATTATAATTTGTAAAACCTGGATTCCATTATAATCTTCCATGGTATTAAAGTCCATGTCCCCTCTTATTTAATATCTCTTCTTCCCCTGTCCCTAAAACAACTTCTGCTCCAGATTTCCCATATCAATGAAGAATGTCATCATCCACTCACTTGTAACTTCCCTCTTTTCCATTATCATGTAGACACAAGTAGCCAACATATCTTCCTGAGCCTCAGTTTCTGATGTACATTAACCATATCCCTTCCTCTCTTTCTTCTTTCTGGCTCTCTTGTCTTTAATTCTAAAAGCAAAAAATCTTAAAATTTAAAGTGTGTTTCTATCGTCTAACTCCGTAGGTGGAATGGTGGTACTAGAGTTAGAAGGTAGCATGGGCTCTCCAGGGGCTCCAGCAGTATGGTGTGCAGACCACTGAAAATGTTTGGACCTGGTATCATACGGGGAACAGAAGTTAGGAAGGAGTCAAAGGATGTCCTCCAATGATCTCCGTCATATTCTGACCACTAGTCTTGTTTCACACAAGTGAGAAAACCTTTTTAGTTAAATTCCCAAACAATCATAGGCAATTTAAGACAATGGGGTTCCAGAATTTCTTCTATCATGACAGAGAGAGTAAGCTCAGTCGCATTTGTGAGAGAATGTTCATTTTCACCCAGATAAGATAAAACAGAATTTATGAAGGTACTCACTTTGGAACAATTTGTGGCAGTGCACATCAATCCTGAATAAATGGATATGGTATCACCAGATTGTTTTGAGGAAGTGTATATGCAGAGACAAAGATTAAAAGAGAAGGAAGAGATAAAGAACAACCACTGAAAAAGAGAGCTTTGACTTACAGTATTGTCCCTGAATTCTGGCTGCTGGCAATTGAAAGTAGCTCCTACATTGCACTGAGCCCACTGCACATTGCACATGATGCATGTATGTTGAAGATGCCATAACTTCCATCAACACAGTCCCTGGAAAACAATGCAGAAGAGAATTTCCCACAAACATTTTTATGCTCCCAGGCAAGAATTAAACTTGTGGTATGCTTGAACCAACGTTCAGTCTTGGGGTTCTTTTTTACGGTAGTTATCCAAAAAAGAAAGAGAAAATCATGGGATGACAGGAAAGGAAGGAAAGAGAACAAATGGAAAGGCAATAATCATGAAAAGACCAAAAAGAAAACTATGTCAACAAAGCAACGCCACTGGGATTTAAACAGAAGGATAGAAATTTCTGTGAGTGATTTATTTGATATAATAAAATGTATGAGTAAGAACCAAAAATGTGAATGTATGATAACATGCATAGTTTAACCACAAAGGAAAAAAAACAAAATTGTCTATGAAATGATGGTTCAATTGAAACCAAGCTAAAACTGTGGATGATTGGCCAGGGAAGTCTTTTCTAAAGGGATAATAATTTACCTATGACCTGAACAACCATGGAGGCTTCAGGAACGAGTATTTCAGCCATCGGTTATAGCAAATATCATAAACACTAGTATAGTAAAGAGCCTTAAAAAGCTAGTATAGTAAAACGCCTTAAAATGTACTGCCATAGAAAGGAAGTAAATTTATAAAATGTGTAAGGCTTGAAGGATGAAAATAGTAAATATGGTCTAGAGTGGCATGAAATGATGTGAAAATGGTAAGAAAGAATAGTCAGATTATGAAGAGTTTGCAGAGCATGGTGGGGGTTGCTTTTTATTCCATGCACACTGAGCAGAAAGGAGTGAATATCTCTCTTTTACACAGTGAATTTTCAGCAATGAATGACTCAATTAGATAATCTCAGTTGCATTATAATTCTTGCTGTCAATCAGACTCCAAATATTAATTATCTTTAATACTATTTTGCCACTTGAGTCACCAAGCTACCCCTAGAAAAACCCAAATGCCTCTCCTTTTCTCATCCTTCTTGTACTTTTACTGGAGGAGGTCTACATTCTCTTTTTCCTAGGTTATTAGACAAACTTTTTGTTTACAGTTAGGCTCTTTCTTAGGGAATTTATCCTCTTAATGCAACATTCTCTCTTCAAAATCTCTCTCGTTGTCAAAAAATACTGGCGGTCCATGGTCTATAGCACCGATTTTCAATCAGAGTGCATCAGCACACTGGTATGCCATGAGAATTTTTAAAAGATGTAATATGTGACTATTTAGTCAGAGGCACTGACCTCTTTTCCCTTAGATTGTAAAATAGAAAAATTAAAACAACCAATGCAACAATAGCTGTCCAGTATGAATGAATCAAAATTATACCTATATTTTGTCAGATTGGCAAAGAATATAACATATTTTGAGGAACTGCAGAATTTTGTGATTAGTTTTTATGTCATGAGATGAAAAGGGTTGAAAATTGCTGCTCTGTAGAAATCTACAGACTGTAAATCTGAGCCCTCCACAGGTAACACTGCCTGTATATATACCTTGCTTCATTAAATAAAATGCCTCAGCTGTGTTCAAATATTGGCCTGGAACTGTGGTCAAAGAGTAATGTGTTGTTTTATAGGAAAATCTGGGAGCTTAAAGGCAAGGTGTACATGAAGACATATCAGCCCAATATTAAAAAATATTTTAGGGAAGTAGAACTGTTTAACACTGTCAGAGATTATCTCCTGACATAGGAAAATTTAAGTATGATTCAGTGACACTGTATAGGATAGTGTAAAAAATCAAGCAACCTGCTTTATGAAAGATGAATTAGATTAACTGGACTTTTTTTTAATGAAATGTCTCTGTAAACTTTTAAATTTAATCTTTATTGTATTTTTCCATTACCCCTTATACTCTCCCCCAGCATTCCCCACACTGTTTTCCATGTCGATGAGTCCTTTTTCCTTTCTGCTCAATTCCCTCACCTGCTAACTCCCCTACACCCCACTAGCTGTCATCCCGCTCTCCATCTGGGGGTCTGTCCCCACTGTCTCTGTAACTTTTGAATAAACCTAAAAATTCAAATATCCTATTTTAGAGTTAAGAAAATAATAAACTAAGTCCTTCATAATATTTCCAATATGAAGTGTTTTCATTTACAAAACCCTATTCTGCAATTATTTAACTCAAACAAAAAGAAAAGAAAGAAAGCTTCAGAATTCACAAGAAAGCTGTGATGTGTGTGATAACATATTATCTACAGCCTTTGAACTCTTTGAAGATAAGCTGTTGAGTAATGTCACTACATTATTATCGTAGTTAGAATATAAATACGGGTTTAACATCTTGTCAAGATGATACAACTTTCAAAAGAATACAAAATGAGACATTCACATGTGCAGTTTTAAAGCAAGATTCAAAAGATTAAATGAAAACAGATATATTTTATTTTTTATCAAATATACCCTATTTGTGGAAATAAATTATAGATAATTAGATAAATTAATTTAAAATTCATTTGCCTTCCCTTTATTTTACAGGAGAGTGTGTTTTAAGTGTTTCTTATGACCTTAATTGAAGTGAATTTTATAATTGACTTATTTACATTAAAATCAACATTG
>PVKM010041177.1:0-13229 GCA_004027735.1 Carollia perspicillata
CTAGAAAGCAGTGAAGTTGTGGGAGGTCAGATTCTGGGGTAAGGTGAGAGTAAAGGATAGTACATAGGTGTAGTATGTGAGAGAATAGAGTTAACCTCCACAATAATAGAGTTCAGGAGACTGTGACGTGGGCTAAAATCCGGAAAGGGTGCTGTGAAGTATTTACAATTGTTTGGAACAGCAATTATTTACAATAATGTTAGAGCAACACTCATATGCCAGAATTTATGTGATCTGAATAACACAAACAGGGGGTATAGGACTTTGAGTAGTGTGCTGATGGAACACAATTTATGTGAAGGAGAGTAACTTAGCAATACAATGTGGAAGAGAGAACAGGGGAAACCTGTCAAATGGTACTATATAACCCGCCAAGCAAAGAAGACTATACAGAAAGAAGGGGAATACAAAAATACTATTAAGATAAAAGATGTAGAAATAATGAAAAAAAGAAAAAATAATGCAAATATGCAGCAACTTGCAGTTTCCCTGCAATAGTCAAGTGAAATTTGTCTCACTGTCTCAGCTGTTGGGTTGCCCCCTCTTTGAGTTCACCTCAGGTCCTTTCACAGTTCCAAGTTTTTTTTCTCACCTGTGGGTACTTAAAAAAAAAAGGCAGGATAAGGGAGAAAGAAGAGATAAAATTGGAAAGAAAGGATGAAGAACTAAATCAAGAAAGAAGGAAAGAGAGGAAAAAGCAACTGAAAGATAAAACAGTAATGAAAAATTAAAACTAATAATAAAAAAATAAAAGATTACTTTAAAAAATAGCATTAAAAAAAAACACACCTCTTGTTGGTTTCAAACTGGCCAAACCAGTTTTTCTGGTCTTTCTGGCTGCAGGAGGCTGGGGAGTGTTTGGTGTGGCATTTCTCCCTTCCTGATGTTTACTCAGCCTGTCTTGCAAGCACTGTCCGAAGAGCTAGTCTGGCTCCTTTCCCCAATATCTTAGATGGGGGAATCCTGGTTTTATTCAGAGCACTCTTCCCAGTGATTATTGCTGTAGGCTGGGGTGCATGGGCGCCTGCTTGGCCAGGCTACCTCCATCCTGTGGGTTTGGGCCCAAAATCTTCCCAGTGCTACAGGGAGACACAGTGTCTTCCTGAGTAACCTCGGGGTCTCTGCCTGGCTGGGTTGGGAGTCAGCTGCGGGGCTGTCACAGCAGATTAACCAGCCCCACTGTTTGACAAATTCCTCCTACTCAAACCTGCCACCCCATGTAGCCCAATTCTCCAGCCAGACCAGTGACTATGAGGGTCAGTGCCTGTCACTGCCTGTCTCTCAGCTCTCCCGAGCTGGCAACCACAGACTCCAAGGGTAATTAGGGCCCTGTGCATCTTGCCTCTTCTTATTTCCCTCTCTATGACCAGAACTCTCCTGGTGTTGCTCAGATCCTGGTCTGTCGGGGAGGAAGGGAGCAGTTGACCCAGCTCTCTCCCAAGGACTATGGCAGGCCCTCCGTTTCAAGAAGTCTGGGCCTCTGGGCCTGGGGCTACAACCACACCCCAGTCTCCACGCTGGTCCCTGGGACCTTACTGTCCTGAAATATCCTTCTTACCATCTGGTTTCTGGTTTTTCAGTGTCTGCTACAATTTTTGGACTCTTATTTGCAAATACGCTGGGGTACTGTTGTCTGTCTGCTCTGTTCCTCTGTGGATTAGCCAGGTTTTCCTCCTGTGTGTAGGGGGAAGTGAAATTTGCTCCCTCCTACTCTGTCGCCATCTTTCTGCCTTGTCTTCCATCCTACCCTTTTTAAATCTGATTATAATCCAAGAAAAGCTCAAACCTCCCACCCTTGAGTGCTGGCGTATCTCTCCACACCTTGCCCTTCTCCTCTTTTGGAGAGTGAATAAAACCTTACTCTCTGCACTTTCTTCTCTTTCTGAACCTTTTCACAGCCCACGTCACTGACCACCCTAATATCTTTTTTTATGTTTTGCTAGTAAGTGAATGTTGTAATGAGTACTTTGTACAAAATCTCTTGCCTGAATCCTGCCCCTGCAGGTCAGTTCTAATGAAGGCTCAGGTCTCAGGAGCCAGGGAGTATAAGTGGGAAGGGTACAGATCATGTCTTACAGCCACTGGCCCTGGAGTTAGGACACTGCTGCCAGAGGCAGACAAGGCTCAGGAACCAAATGGGCTGCCCAGTCAGGCAGGTATCTATCCACAGAGGACTGAGGAGAGGTAAAACCAGACCTGCTGTGATGGAGCTGCAAATGGATGGAGACGGTGAGGCAAACCAACTAGTTCCAGGAAAGGAAATAATCGGAGGATGCTAGAGACACTCTCTAAGGTTCTGGAATACAAAGGCAGAGTATTTGCATATGAGTAGCTGCCAGCATTTATTTAGCACTTACAGTGTATTAGGTGTGGTCTTAGCCCATTCGGTCCCCTATAACAAAATGCCACAGACTGGGCAGCTTAAACAACAGACATTTACTTCTCACTGTTCAGGAGGCTGGGAAGTCCAAGATCAAGGTGGCCGCTTCCTGATTTGCAGAAGGCTGCCTTCTTGCTATCTCTTCACATGGAGAGAAAGATCTTGTTTCTCTTCCTCCTTTTACAAGTGTATTGAGCCCACCAGGATGGCTTCACCCTCTTTATGTAATCTAGCCCTGATTAAATTTTTTGAAAAGGAGTCCTGAAGCATCTACTCCTTTGAAGTGGAATAACAGAACCCCAAGAGGTGCACATGTGTAATGCTCTACTTTGATAAAATGTTTTTGGTTAAAGGTTTCTATTGTTTTGATGTGAGTATAAAGGGCTACTACTACTGTGAGCTGAACCTCCCTGGACTGTTTCATGGGAAATGAGTGAAAGGTGAACAGACGGATTACTGAGAGGAAACAAAAATGCAAGAGGAGTCACCTATGATGGAGGTGGAGACACTAAGTGTTAAAGTTGAACACATAGGAGAAAAATAAAACATAAGCAAAATTAAACCTTGAAAATTCCTTAAATTGCTCATAAAATAAGTTTGCATAGTTTGGGGCTTTTTTAAAATCATATTTTATTGATTATGCTATTACAGTTGTCCCATTTCCCCCTCTTTGTTGCCCTCCACCCTGCACACCCTCTCCCACCCACATTCCTCCCCCTTTAGTTCATATCCATGTGTCATTGGTTCTGTAGCTTCTACATTTCCCTCACCATTC
This sequence comes from Carollia perspicillata, assembly GCA_004027735.1. Taxonomy (NCBI): domain Eukaryota; kingdom Metazoa; phylum Chordata; class Mammalia; order Chiroptera; family Phyllostomidae; genus Carollia; species Carollia perspicillata. The sequence continues at coordinate 3,156 of PVKM010041177.1, forward strand.
TTCCCCTCCCCCTATTTTTCTACCTATCATCTATGCTACTTATTCTCTGTACCTTTGTCCCCTCTCCCCTCCTTCCTCTCTCCTGTTGCTAACCCTCCATGTGATATCCATTTCTGTGGTTCTGTTCCTGTTTTGGTTGTTTGCTTAGTTTGTTTCTGTTTTTGTTTTAGGTGTGGTTGTTAATAATTGTGAGTTTGCTGTCATTTTACTATACCTGTTTTTTATCTTCTTTTTCTTAGATAAGTCCCTTTAACATTTCATATAATAAGGGCTTGGTGATGATGAACTCCTTGAACTTGACCTTATCTGAGAAGCACTTATCTGCCCTTCCATTCTAAATGAAAGCTTTGCTGGATAGATCAATCTTAGATGTAGGTCCTTGCCTTTCATGACTTGGAATACTTCTTTCCAGCCCCTTCTTGCCTGCAAGGTCTCTTTTGAGAAATCGGCTGAGAGTCTTATGGGCACTCCTTTGTAGGTGACTATCCCCTTATCTCTTGCTGCTTCTAGAATTCTCTCCTTCATTTTAATCTTGGGTAATATAATTATGATGTGCCTTGGTGTGTTCCTCCTTGACTCCACCTGTTTGGGACTCTCTGAGCTTCTTGGACCTCCTGGAAGTCTATTTCCTTTGCCAGCTTGGGGAAGTTCTCCTTTATTATTTGTTCAAATAAGTTTTCCACTTGTCACTCTTTCTCTTCCCCTTCTGGTACCCCTATGATTTAGATGTTGGAATGTTTAAAGATGTCCTGGATGTTCCTAAGCCTCTCCTCATTTTTTTTTTTGAATTCTTGTTCCTCCATTTTTTTCGGTTTGGTTGTTTCTTTCTTCTTTCTGGTCCACTCCATTGATTTGAGTCCCAGTTTTCTTCCCATCACTATTGGTTCCCTGTGCATTTTTCTTCATTTCACTTAGTGCCACCTTCATTTGTTCATTTAATTTGCAACCAAATTCAACCAATTCTGTGAGCTTTCTGATCACCAGTGTTTTGAACTGTGCATCTGATAGGTTGGCTATCTCTTGGTCGCTTAGTTGTATTATTTCTGGAGCTTTGATCTGTTTTGTTTGGGCCATTTTTTTTGTCTTGTCACACCTGTTATGTATGAGGGGTAGAGCCTAGGTGTTCACCTGAGTGGGGCATCCCAGTTGCTGGGTTGTGACACTGTATTTGAGGGTGGTGTCTGAGAGGGATCAATGGGTACTTCTTCCGTTCTCTGTTGGATCCCAGACCCCTCCGCCCATTTCCTCAAGAAAACTGGGCCCTTCTGGTGCTGATTCCTGGTGGACGGATTTATATATGTTCTAGGACCTGGTGGGTCTCTCCAACAAACTCTCCTGTGAGGCTGGGAGTCACTCCCTGCACCTCACTCCTACTGGTGTTTTCAGGCTTTATTTCCTGGTGCTGGAGCCCTGGAGTCACATTTGCCAGATTTAAAACAAGTGGTTCCCTACACTTAAGAAACCTTTGGGAAAACATGAAGCATAACAACATCCACATCAAGGGAATAGCAGAAGGACAGGAGACTGAACAACAGATCGAGAAACTATTTAAAGGAATAATGATTGAAAAATCCCCTAGTCTGGTGAAAGAAAAAAACACATAAGTCCAGAAAGCTCAGAGAGTCCCAAACAAGGTGGACCCAAAGAGGCCTGCACCAAGACACATCATATTTAAAATGGCAAAACTTAAAGACAAAAAGAGAATCCTAAAAGCTGCAAAAGAAAAGCAGTTAGCTGCCTTCAAAGAGACACCAATTAGACTGTCATCTGATTTCTAAACAGAAACATCTTAGGCCAGAAGGGATTGGCATGAAATATTCAAGGTGATGAAAAGCAAGGACCTATAACCAAGGCTACTTTGGCCAGCAAACCTATCATTTAAAACTGAAGAAGAAATAAAGATATTCCTAGACGAGAAGTGCTAAAAGAGTTTGTTAACACCAAACCATTACTGCAACAAATGTTAAAGGGGAGGAGGAGGAGGAGGAGGAGGAGGAGGAGGAGGAGGAGGAGAAGGAGGAAGAAGAAGAAGAAGAAGAAGAAGAAGAAGAAGAAGAAGAAGAAGAAGAAGAAGAAGAAGGGTTTAAAACAGGAAAATAATTTAAAACTAAGATGCCAATAAATACATATCTTTCCATAATTACCTTAAGTGTAAATGGCTTAAATGCTACAACCAGAAGACATAGAGTAGCTGAATGGATAAGAAAATAAGACCCATATATATGCTGTCTCCAAGAGACCCACCTCAAATTGAAAGGTACCCACAGACTAATACTAAAGGGATGGAAAAAGATATTTCACACAAATAGAAAGGGAAAAAAGCTGAGGTAGCAGTACTTATATGAAAAAAAAAAGACTTTAAAGCCAAGGCTATAGTAAGAGACACAGAAGGACACTACATAATGATAAAGGGAACAATCCAACAAGGGGATATGACCCTAGTAAACATTTACACAGCCAACATAGAAGCACCTAAATATGTAAAGCAAATCTTGATGGACATAAAAGGAGAGATCAACAGAAATAGTCATAGTAGGGGATTTCAAAACCCCATTGACCTCAATGGATAGATCTTTAAAACAGAAAATCAACAAGGAGACAGTGACCTTAAACAACACATTAGACCAAACAGATTTAATTGATATCTTCAGAACATTTCACCCCAGAACATCAGACTATACATACTTTTCAAATGCACATGGAACATCTTCTAGGATAAACCACATGTTAGGACTCAAAACAAGTCTCAATAAGTTTAAGAAGACTGAAATCATATCAAGCATCTTCTCTGACCACAATGCTATGAAACTAGAAATCAATGATGAGAATAACACTGGAAAATACACAAAAACATGGGGAATAAATAACATGTTATTAAACAATGAATAGGTCAAAATGGAATAAAGGAAGAAATCAAAAGATACCTTGAAACAAATGAAAATGAGACACAACAATCCAAAATCTGTGGGACACAGGGAAAACAATCCTAAGAGAGAAATTCATAGCATTATGGGCCCAGCTCAAAAAATAAGAAAAAGCTCAAATAAACAATCTAACTTTACATTTAAAGGAACTTGAAAAAGAACAACAAGCAAAGCCTAAAGTGAGTAGATTGAAGGAAATAGTAAAGATTAGAGCAGAAATAAACTAAGTAGAGTCTAAAAATTGGTTCAAAACATCAGTAAATTCTAGAGCTGGTTCTTTGAAAAGATAAAACAAGACTGACAAATCTTTAACCAGACTAATCAAGAAAAAAAAAAAGAGAGCGGACCCAAATAAATAAAATCAGAAACAAAAGAGGAGAAATAACACTTAACACCAAAGAAATATAAGGGATTATAAGAAAATATTATGGACAACTATATGGCAACAAACTAAACAACCTGGATGAAATGGATAAATTCCTAAAAACATACAATCTTCAAAATTGAATCAGGAAGAATCAGAGAATCTGAATAGACAGATTACACCTAGTACAATTCAAGCAGTAAGCAAAGAACTCCCAAGGAAAAAAAAAAAAGCCCTGGACCAGATGGCTTCGCAGGTGAATTTTACCAAACTCATGAGAACAACTAAGACCTCTCCTTCTCAAACTATTTCAAAAAATTCAAAAGGAGGGAAAGCTTGCAAGCTCATTTTATGAGGCCAGAATTATCTTAATTCAAAAGCCAGATAAAGACACTACAAAAAAAGAAAATTACAGGCCAGTATTCTTGATGACCTAGATGCTAAATCCTCAACAAAATATTAGCAAACCAAGTACAGCAATGCACCAAAAAGATCACACACCATGATCAAGTGGGACTTATACTGGGGATGCAAGATTGGTACGTTTCCAAATCAATAAATGTGATTCACCACATAAACAAAATGAAAGATAAAAACTACACAATCATATCAATCAATGCAGAAAAAGCATTTGATAAAATCCAGCATTGATTTATGATAAAAACTCTCAGAAAAGTAGGAATAAAGGGAACATACCTAAAGATAATAAAGGCAATATGTTACAAACCCACTGCCAGCATCACACTCAACAGGCACAAACTACAAGCGTTCCCCTTAAGACTAGGAACAAGACAGGAATGCCTGCTTTCCCCTCTCATTTTCAACACAGTATTGGAATTCCTAGCCATAACAATCAGACAAAAAGAAGGAATAAAAGGGATCTGAATTGGAAAGGGAGAAGTAAAATTGTATTTATTTGCAGATGACATGATGCTGTATATAGAGAACCCCAAAGATTCCACTAAGAAACTACTAGAACTGATCAATGAATTCAATGAAGTAGCAGGATCCAAAATTAATATTCAGAAATCAGTGACATTTTTATATACAAATAATGAAGTAATAGAAAGGGAAGTTAAGAAAACAATCTTATTCATAATTGCTTCAAAAAGAATAAAATACCTAGGAATAAATCTAACCAAGGAAGTAAAAGATCTGTACTTGGAAAATTATAAAACACTGAGGAAAGAAATCAAAGAAGATACAAATCAGTGGAAGCACATACCATGTTCATGGACAGAAAGAATGAATATTATTAAAATATTCATACTAACCAAAGCAATCTATAGATTCAATGCAACTCCTATCAAGATTCTAATGTCATATTTCACAGAGCAAGAACAAATGTTTCAGAAATTTATATGGACCACAATGGGCTCTGCATAGCAGCAGTGATCCTGAGAAAGTGGAACAAAGTTGGAGGAATCATGCTACCTAACATCAAAGTATATTATAAGGACATTGTAATCAAAACAACATGGTACTGGCATAAAAATAGACACATTGATCAATGGAACAGAATAGAGAGCCCAGAAATAAAACCACGCATTTGTAGCCAATTGATATTCAACAGAGGAAGCAAGCACAAGCAAGCACATGCAATATCCACCCAGTGGATAAAGACAGTTTATCAATAAATGGTTTTGGGGAAATTAGACAGATGTGAGCAGAAAAATTAAACTTCTTACCACTTTCTTACACCACACACCAAAATAAATTAAAAATGGATTAAAAATTTAATTAGACTTGAAACCATAAAAATCCTAGAAGAAAACATAAGCAGTAAGATCTTGGACATTGCATATGGCAATATTTTATCAAATATATCTCCCCAAGCAAAGGAAGCAAAATAAATAAATAAACAAATGGGACTGCATCTAACTAAAGGGTTTTTTGCACAGCAAAGGAAACCATCAATAAAATAAAGACAATCCACAGAATGGGGCAACATATTCTCTGGTATATCTGATAAGGGGTAAATCTAAAAATCCAAACAACCCAATTAAAAAATGGGCAAAGGACCTGAATAGACACTTCTCCAAAAAGGACATAGATTTGGTCACTAGCCATCAGAGAGATGCAAATTAAAACCACAATGAGATGTCACCTCACACCTGTCAGAATGGCTATCCTCAATAAATCAACAAAAGGGTTAAGATGGAGGCATGGGCAGACATGGCTTGCCTCTTTGCACAATCACATCAAAATTACAACTAAATACAGAACAACCACCACTCAGTAACACCAGAATCAAGCCAAATGGAAGCATGAAAATATGGAAATAAAGGAACCACATGCATCCAAACTAGTAGATGGGTCATAGATGCAGAATGGACTGGTTCCACCCCCATGTGAATAAAAGTTTGGGAGGAATATCTCAGGAGGGAGGAGTCCCAGGCCCATACCAGGCCCCCCAGCCCAGAATTCCAGTTCCAGGAAGACAAGTCCTCACAATTTCTAGCTATAAAAACCAGCAGGGATGAGTAAGTGGAAGAAACTACTGGATCCACAAGCAGTTCCTCTCAAAGAACCCACACATGGACTTACTCAGACTCACTAACTCTGAGCTCCAGCAGTGGAGTAGCACCTTGAAAGGCACTAGTAGCATGCAGGAAGAAACTGAACTGTCTGGCATCAAGGTGAGCAGAGGCAATAGTCCCTTTGTTAAATTTCCCCCCCACAGAGGTGGTAAGCTGGTACCATATCTGAGACTTCCATCAACCTGGCTAACACTGTTTGATGCACCTTGGAAATCCTCAGAGGCTCTGGCCTGCCCAATTTATGAGCTTACCCAAGCTACTTTTCCATAAGAATGGCTGGTCTTGGCTCCTAAATCCTATCAAAAAAGTAACAGCTGGCTTCATTGAGCACTAAAGGCAGCCAGATTCAATTCATAGCTTGGCTTCACCTGGGAATCCCCAAGCCCAGCACAAGTAGCAGCCAACTCAGATTGCTTTATAGCTCAGACAGGGTGCCCCAGGCAAAAAACGGGTGAAGGCTGAACTTGGCCTTCACCACCCAGGAAACCCCAGAGCCAGCACAGCCAGTGGACAGCTACAGACCACACTGGAGCACCAGCACCCTGACCCTATACAGCTGATCCTCCACAGATGGAAAAGGTTGGTGGTCAGTGGTCACAGCCAATCCTTGCAGCTGACTGGCCTGGGTAAATTCCTCCCATTGATCTGCCAATAGCAACCAAGCCTCAACCACAAGAGGAGGGTGTACTCAGCCCACATGAAGGGCACAAGTCAAGTGCCCAGCTTGGGTGATAGAGGAGGCTGTGCCATTGGGCCCTATAGGACACCTACTACTTTAGGCCACACTACCAAGACACTGAGTCAAAGCAGCTCTACCTACTATATAGAAGTTAACATGGGGAGGCTACCAAAACGACAAGACAAAGAAACATGACCCAAGTGAAAGAACACATCAAAATTCCAGAAAAGGAGCAAACAAAATGGAGATAAGCACCTATCAGATGCAGAGTTCAAAACACTGGTTATAAGGATTCTCAAGAAACTTAATGAGGACCTTAGCAGCATAAAAAAGATCCAATGAGAAACAAAGGATACATTGATTGATATAAAGAACAATTTACAAGGAAACAACAGTAGAGTGGATGAAGCCAAGAATCCAATCAATGATTTGGAACATCAGGAAGCAAAAAACAACCATGCAGAACAACAAGAAAAAAGAATCCAAAAAATCAAGGATAGTATAAATAGCTTCTGGGACAATTTCAAGAGATCCAACATTCATATCATAGGGGTGTCAGAAGGAGAAGAGAAAAAGCAAGAAACTGGAAATTCATCTGAAAAAATAGTGAAAGAAAACTCCCTTAATTGTGTGAAGGAAATAGACATGCAAGTCCAGGAAGCACAGAGAGTCCAAATTATGATGGATGCAAAGAGGCCCACTCCAAGACACATCATAATTAAAAGGCCAAAGTTTAAAGGTAAAGAGAGACTCTTAAAAGCAGCAAGAGAAAAGAAGTTAGTTACCAGATTGTTGCCAGATGGGATAGTGGATGGGGAGAATGAGTGAAGAGGTGAGGAGATTAAGAAGTACAAACAGGCAGTTACAGAATAGCCATGGGGATGTAAAAAGTACGGCACAGGAAATGGAGTAGCTAAAGAACTTATACACATGACCCATGGTTGTGAACAATGATGGGGAGATTGCCTGAGGGAGTAGGGGCAGTGGATGGAAGGAGGCAAAGGGGGGAATCAGGACAATGATGATAGCATAATCAATAAAGTATAATCAACAAAAAATAATAAATCAACAAACAAGTGCTGGCAAGAATGTGGAGAAAAGGGAATCCTTTTGTACTGCTGGTGGGAATGAAGACTGGTACAACCACTGTGGAAAGAAGTATGGAGATACCTCAAAAAATTAAAAATGGGTCTGTCTTTGTCCCAGAAATCCCATTTTTGGGAATATATCTGAAGAAACCCAAAACACTTATTCAAAAAAACATAAACATCCTATGTTCATTGCAGCATTCTTTACAAACACCAAAATAAGGAGTCAGCCCAAGTGTCCATCAGTAGATGAGTGGATAAAACAACTATGGGACATTTACATGGTGGAATACAACTCAGCCATTAAAAAGAAGAAAACCTCACCTTTTGTGACAGCATGGATGGACCTGGAGAACGTTATGCTAAGTGATATAAGCCAGAGAAAGACAACCACCATATGATTTCACTTATATGTGGAATCTAATGAACAAACTGAAATAACAAGGAAAATGGGGACAGACCCATAGATAGGGAGCAGGATGATAGCTGTTGGGGGGGGGTGGTTAGGGGGTAGAGTGGTCGAACAAAAAAGGAAAGGACTCATGGACACGGACAACAGTGTGGTGATTGCTGGGGGAGGGGAGTATAAAGGGGTTCATGGTAATGGGAAAAATAAAACAATAAATGGAAACAATAAAACAACATATTGTATGTATTAACATATCTATAAATACATAAAATTTAACTTTATGGTGTTATAAGTTGCAGTATTTAAATTTTTTGTCTTTAAAAATGTCAGTGTATCTCAATAAATTTATATAAGTATTATATTGGCTGTTAGTTTGAGATAAATATTTTTATTATACTAATGAATATCTCTGTGCCTTTTTATTTGAAGTCCGTATCAGGGACAGATGTTAAATGTTACCTAATTGTTTTCTTTTTTGGCCTCTAAAGGGGACACCGTGTGGGTTTTCTCCTTTGCTTTATTGATACGATTGATGTGAGCAGGTTCCCTAATATTTTCAGCCTTGTTTTCTTTAGTTGAGCCTTCCTTGACTGTGGTCTATTACTCTTTTGAGTAATTTCTGAGTATTATTTACTTGTGTTTACTGTAGTCTTTTCCTCATGCTATCATGTTCAGAGCTGGCTCTCAGAGTAGGTTAGCTTTATGAAATTCACAGGGATGCTTTCTCTCCCTGTTCTGTTCAGGAACAGTTTATACCACATGGGAATAATTTGTTCTTTGAAATTTTGGAAGCACACACATTTGAATATAAATTTAGCAGCATAACATAAATGTTGATATATAGATAGTGTTTTTATTGTCATTATAATCTAAATAGTCTGTCATGGTGGTATATTTAGAACCCTGACTTTTCATGTCCAGCAGACACTTGAGAGTATTTTTGTTTGTTTGATTTTTTTTGTTATTAAGTTAAATTTTATTGCTGTATAGTTGGAGATTGTAATCTGTACAATTTATATTCCTCTATTGTTATTTTATTTTTCTCTAAGCTTGTCTTCTACTTCACAGATAGACCTTTTGTAGTATCTATCAGCTATATAATATTACATTGAATCTTTGAATTCAGAAATCATAATTTTCATCACAATTCCTTCTTTCCTGATCTCAGATAATTTTATGAGCACCTGCTTTCATCTCACACTTGCAGTGCCCTTTGGAAACTGAGAACAAAGACTGTACAATTTCTTTAAATGCCCTGTTTTTGAAAATAACTGTGGGTTTCAGAAGATGACATTTATTCCCCTTCTTATGAAATATGATGGTTTCCATGGCTTTCTGTTCATTCTCCCTTCAGGGGAAAGTTCCTGTTTGTTCCAGATTGGCTTAGAGAGTTTGAGCTGCACGGCTGTGTGTGCGTGTGTGTGTCTGAGAGTGGATGGCTCCATCTCTTTCACAGTCTCAGTCTGGCAGGAGGGAGGCAGGAGAGATCAGCTTTTCTCTGGTTGACTCATGGCTGCTTCTGCTGCCAGGACTCCAGTCCTGCTTCAGGGCCAGTCCTCAGACAGCATGTGGAAGCCTGAGCCAGGGCCGAAGGGCACCTCAGCTGGGACCCTTCTTTCCTGGGCTGATCCCCAGTGGAGCACTACTGAGGCCGGTGCTCCATGTGCACCTTTGGTGCTGCTCTTGCTTGGTAGGAGGTCCCACTGGTGCTGAGAGAGTGCAGATGTTTCACCCAGCTATTCAACAAGACACTGAAGATTAAGTATCGGAGGCAATGCATCCCCCTCTCTCTGCTCATTACCCTCTGTTCCAGCAGTACCCATCTTTACTCCTTTGCATCCTAGGATTTTAATGCAGTTTTGCTGGTTTCTCTTTCGTTTTCTGAGCAGACAGCATGGTAGTAGATGGTTCTTCCTTTCATTTAATCCCATCTCACTTCACCTACATGATTTCTTCACTGATTCTGGCATATACATAATCTTTCCTTGAACTGCAGCACTGGATATCTTTTCATAACATTTATAATAATTTCTGTAGAGCCCTGGCTGGTGTGGCTCAGTGGATTGAATG
>PVKM010041178.1:0-13217 GCA_004027735.1 Carollia perspicillata
CCCCCACTTCTCATGTGGTTGCCGGCAGCTGCCTGCGGTCGCCCCAACCCCTGCGCTCAAGGCACGGGGACTTTCCAACAGGGGAAAAAATGACTTAATGAGAGTGGGAGCCGGGAGCGGGAGGGACAGGTCCCTGTAATCACCGCTCCGCTGTTGGGCCTGTGCGCCTCCGGGGCCTACCCCGGCTTCCTGCTGCCAGCGCCCGCCTCGGGCTCTGCTGGGAGGGGAGGACGGGCTGGGACAGGGGGTATCCTTTTACACGTTCCAGGCTCTCTGGGGCTCTCCGGCTGCCTTTGCTCCCTAGGCTTACAGTGCTGGGACACCCCACGATCCCTCTCTGGACTTTGCCCTTGAAGTCGGGGAAGGGCAGTCTCCAACAAGAACCGGGGTCCTCTGCTGGTGGATTAGAGGGGTGAGAGATCTTGAGCAGAGCTGAGCCCTTGGACGCTTCGCGACTGCGCACTTCGAAACGCCCCCGGTTGCTGTGGCAACCAGGGCAGTCGAGGTGTGTCCGTAAGGCTGGGAGGCGCCCCCCCACACACCTTTTTTCGCCGCCCTCAGGGCCAGGCCGGGCTGCTGCGGTGCGCGGGGGTGGGGGTGTGCCGTTACCATGGCAAGGGTGCGCTAGTAGGGCACATTCTTCCCCAGGGTGGGAGCGCCCTAGGGATACGAGAAGGGGGGTGACGGGGGTGGCAGCAAGAGGAGTGGGGGGGTCAAGACGAGGGAGGAGACTCGGACAAGACTAACCAGGACTTCTGGGGTTGGGCTGGGGAGTCTGGAAACTGCCCCCCACTCCCAGCTCTCCGGGAACGTTCTGCTCCTCGCACTATGGTTGGGGTTCAAGTCCCCCAACCCTTCCCCCACCCCGGTTTCTGGGGAAGGGATCCCCGACTACCCACCCGAAGGTCTTTTGGCTTCCTCCAATGATGGTCTCTCCGAGCTAAGTGTCCGTTCCCTTCCTCCCCCTCAACCCCGAGCGGCCCAGACTGCGACCCAAAGCCCTGCAATTAAGCCCCTCGGCTGCCCCTGCGCTGCCCGCCGGTCCTCTGCCAGGCAGGGCCTGCACCGCCAATTACAAATGCGCGCAGCAGCTGATTACTCCGGAGTCCGGGAAGCGGCCAGGGGTGGGGACAGCAGGCAGGTCTAGGGGGCGGTTGTCTGGGGATGCCCCCTTGCCAGGGTCCTTAACTGGAGCTTCGGGTTGAGGCCTTCTTAGTCCAACCTCTCCACCCCAGACAATATGGAGAGGATGGCTCTACTAACTGTTGCGTCCTGCTGTGCCTCAGTTTCTCCTGGAATTCACAACGAACCCAGGACAGGGAGATTTCTGTAATGTTGGAGTGTCTGAAATCAAGGCCTGGGGACTCTAGACGCTCAAAGCCTTCAAAGCCGGACGGACCTCTTTCCTGCCTCATACGGTCGCGTGGGTCTCCCCAAGCCCTGGGCCCCTCCCGGTGGACCCGACACTGTCTTTCTGAGTCAGCCCCAGAGCCCCTGCCAGCCCATACTGCACTTTTGTGGGAATTAGAAAACGGCGCCCCCTCTGGGCGGGAAGCTTCCCTTTCTGACCCACTAGTGAAGGCAATCTGGGAGCTTGCAGAGCACCGACGATGGGGCTCTCTGGCACTACCCTTGCCCCCTGTCATCCCTTCTTCGCTCTCTTCCTGCCTGGGGTCTGCAACGGCTAGGGTAGATAGAGCTCTTTTCTCCCGCGGTCCAGCTGTTCACATCTGGCGGGCAGCTGCGCGACCCGCCCACCGAGAACTGCTGCGGACCCAGCGCCCTCTGTTGGTGAGGAGCGGCGGCGCACGAGCTTTTGAGCCTGGACCGCCCGCCGCCGCAGCGGTCCTCCAGTTCGGTGGGTTCCGGTTCCACCCTTCAGCGCCCCTCGCGCTTGGGTACAACCCGCCCTTTGCAGAAGGTCGCTCCCAAGCCGACTGCTTTAGGCCCTTTGCATTCCGCCGGCCGCAGCCTCGCTGACCTTCTTTCCTCCTTCTCTGCGCGCTTAAAATCTTGTCCGGTGTCTTAACCGTTCCCCAGTCTGCCGTCTTCTCTAGTATTCCCGGCTTCGAGGGCAAGTGCTGTGGCGTGATCTCTTAGAGCCCAAGATAAAAGTCTGCAAATAGGAATATGATTACATAAATCACTGCCCATCTGCTCAACAGAATTCCTCACGGCGTCCTTAAAAATGAAGTGGTTGAAGTATATTTAGTCACTGAAACAGCGTTTGCTCTGTGTGTGTGTGTGTGTGTGTGTGTGTGTGACATAAAATAGCAAGGGCAGGATCCCTCCTTTACTGGAGCAAAAATTACAGATTCTTTTTTGCATTTAAAAAGTTTAAAATAGGCAGCAAAATGCTAACAGATTATTTTTGGATGATAGGGTTGTAGGTGGTTTAAAATGTGTCTCTTTTTATTTACACTTTTCATTTGTCTATAACGAACATATATTACTTAGGCATAATAAAAATTCCACACCCAGGATATTTTTGCCCAAAATGTGAGCATCGAATTATATCATTGGAATGTGCTGGATTTAAGAAAGACCTCTTTTGACACGGACAATGGTGTGGGGATTGCCTGAGACAGTGGGGAGGGCTGGGTGGAGGTGGCCAAAGGGACAAAAATCAGGATAACTATAATAGCATAGAAAAGGAAATACATTTTTTTTTTAAAAAAAGAGGAAGGACCCCTTTAAAACTAGGAATTAGAGGAACCTGACCTCCTGGCAAAAGCTATATGATTATTAAGTCACTGGGATTTTCCTCTTAAAATCATAATGGTTGTAGTAAAAGCAGGTTTCCAATGTCTGAACCTCAGGGCCCAGGAAAGCCAAGAAGTTGGTAGGAGGGTCTTCAAATCCATATATACATCAGTATTGCTGTGAATGGAATAGCTGACTTATTTTCCATTGTAGTGCAAATGTCTAAAGATGCTGCCGTATAGAAAAACATGTGAGTTTAATGCCCTTTTCTCACTCTTGATCTTCTCCAATGTCTTTGCAACAGTGCACATTGTTAACTGTCTTCTCCTTGGACATATCCGACCCTTCAGTGCACGTATTCGATGCTACACTGCCTGGCCCTCCTCTCATTCTCTATTGCCTCAAGAGTTTCATTCACTCTTGTCATTTTTCTTTTTTTGTAACAGAAAGTTATTATAGTACAAAGAACTTCCCTTCCCTGAAATCACTTGATAGCACGTTGCCTACTTGGTGCCCCAGTCACCCCTAATACTGTGGTGTATATTTCTTACAAATAATGACATTCTCTTACATAACCTGATACAATGCTCACAACCAGGAAATTAACATTGATATGTTAATACTCACTAACCCCTAGACCTTACTGCACTTCCATCAGTTGGCCAGTGATGACGGGATCCAGTCCACAATTATTCACTGTATTTAGTTAGGGGGTCTTTCCAGTCTCCTTCAGTCTGACACAGTTTCTAAGGCTTCCTTTACTTTTATGATCAGGACAGTTTACAAGACTGCAGACTTATGATAAATAGAATGTCCCTTAATTTGGGTTTATCTGTGGTTTCCTCATGATTAGATTCAAGTTATGTACTTTTAGCCAGCAATATTACAGACGTGAGTGTTTTACTCATTGCCTCCTTATTTATTTTCATGCTCAAAATTCCCCAGATTTGGCCAGTTGTCAAGCTGGCTCCTGTCACCATAATTCTTTGAGTACTTCCTTATTTTCTGGCACATGATGTTCTGAACTCATCTTATACTTTCTTTGCTCCAGCCCTGCAGTCAGCCATTTCTCCGAGAGACCTTTGCTTCTTTTAATGGAGGATGATATTTAGAAGTCAAAATCTGGATCTAAGTGTGCTCATTGTTGTTGCGATAGCAGTGCTCCTAGGGCTCTCAGTGCACAGTGCTAGGAAATTACACACACAGATTTACATCTGTCTGTCTGTCTATCTAACTATCCATCTATCATTTTTCAGTCTCTTTATGTAGAAAATCATGAGTTCAGATGATAACTTCGATTCCAATCCAACACTACAGGATTTATTCTAATTTTCCCCCTTTCTATTTGCGTAACTTCCTCCTCCCTTCTTGTTGGAATAATCCCTTTGTAAATACCCTACTCCCCACCACTGCTGCTACCCCCTTCAATCCCCTTCTCCCATCTCGGCCTTGATAGTTTCCCCAGCCACTGTTCCCTCTGCCGTCACACAGATACTTTATTTTGCTTGGCCCCATATCAGGGCTTTTGAGCTAAATTATTAAGAAAGGCAGGCAAGCAGGAAGGCTAGAAACAATTTTTCGAGACAAGCTCTCTCTTGAAACTTTAGATATAATTGTCAACCCTCTCTACTCAGTAAGTGGTAACTGCTCTCCCAGGTATTCTTGTTGAAAACTCTGGAGTCACTGGAATCCTCTATTTTGCCGACACCTTATAGCCAAACCATCAGCAGACCCTGCTGGTTCTCCTTCAGTTTCTATCTAGATTCCGGTCATGTGTCACCTCCTCCATTATTGCCACCCTGGTCCATGCCCCCATGGGTTCAAGATTTGAATGACAGCAGTTGTCTCTGCTTCTGCCCTCGCTGCCCGCCCCCCATCTATTCTATACACAGCAGCCTGAGTGATGCTTTTACAGTATCAGTCAAAGAGTGTACCTCCTCAACGCAAAACTCTCCGAAGTCTTCCTTTCTTACTCTGAACAAGAGCCCGATTACTGACAATGACTTCTAAAGCCCTGCGTGATCTGGCCCCATGACCACATTCACCCCGCCCTCTCTTCCTCTCGCCCTCATCCATTTTGCTTCAGCACATTGGCCTCCTGGCCGTTCTTTGAACAAACCAAACTCTCCTGTCACAAGGCCTTTGTGGTCATCATTCTCTCTGCTTGAAATGAGAGCTCTCAGTTAAGCACTCTCTTCATTCAGGACTTCATTCAGCTATCTCCTTCCAAGAGGGGCCTTCACAGATCATCCTGTCTACAAGAGCAAGCTGCTTCTTACACTCACCTCGTCTTATTTGTCCTTGTAGTACACGGCTCGGCACGTATTTGCTATGTTTATGTATTTGTTTACCGTCTCTCTCTGCACTCCATAGTGGGAGCTCCGTGAGAGCTGAGGCTTTTTTTGTTTTCGTATTTCTATGGCAAGAAGGATACTATGTACATAAGTAAGTATTTGATAAATATAAGTGAATTAGTGAATGAATGCTTTTGGAAATGACTACCAATCTGTCTTTAGGCCCAGCCTTCCTTTCTAGGATCTTTCTTGAAGTTCTGGCTGCTGGCTAGACATGTTTTGCTGGGTATCGGTGGCTCCACAAACTAAAGCTTTGTTAAGGCAGTTTCATTATCTCATGTGTGTATTTGTTAATTTAAGGACTAAGACTTTGTCTTGTTACTTTTGTCTTCTCGCAGCCTAGCACAGTGGCTGACATAGAAGAGCAGACATTTAGAAGTTGTTGAATGAATGCGTGAATGATTTCCTCCTCCAAACTAGTTCTCCCTGACTTGCTTCTTTCTCTTTGTAACATCCTAACTTTCCTAGCTACTCAGGCTCAAAACTCCCGCCGCCTTCAACTCCCTTCTCTTCTCTTTTCCATACTCGATCAGTGGCCCATACACGTCCTTTCTCCTACTTCATTGGTTCTGATAATACTGTAGTTCTCATCACATACCTCAGATGTCCCAACAGCCTCCCAGCTGGCTTCTCTCATTTCTGTCTTTTCCTCTTGAATCTACCTCTATCAGGTTTTTCTATTATTCTCTTCCATAAAGTGCTCCGATCATGTTATTTCCTCTGGCTGAGGCTTTCAATGGGCCTTTGTACCAACCAGTGGTCTTAATTGCAAACAACATACATGAACTCTGGTTCACTGAAGGAGAAGAGGAATTTACTGGAATGATAGCAGAAAGTTGCGGAATTGACAAGAAGCCTCAAGAAATCGTTCCTATTTCTTGGAACTAAGAGAAGCTAAGCAGCCAGAACCTCAGCCAGGTCTTGCCCCAGAAGCAGCCTGATTAGGGGGCTGCCCCTGGCCTCTGGGGGCTGCCTCTCACACAACCATCACCACCCTCAGATCCCGCTCTTGCTGCCTCTAGGATGAATGATAAACAGTCCTGAGTGGGGTCATTGATTTGGCACACTTTGGAAGTCACAGTTCTGTGACCTTCCTGCCAAGGGTCAAGGGAACAAGTATCCGAACTCCCACTAAAATTTCCATTAAGGAGGATCTTCCAACATAGGAAGGAGGCCCAGATGCTGGACAGCTGATGACCCACGTCCGGGTTCCTGGGCATGTCATCGAGGTCCATCACCACCTGCCACAAATGATCATTTCCATCTCCATTTCATACCATGCTCCACTGAAACAGGACCACATGCAGTTCTCTAAGTCAGTCCTCCCTGCCTAGGTCCCTGTAGCTGCTTATCTCCAAAGGTCATCGAACCAAACTTCCTGATATTCACACCTAGGTATCATCCACTTCCTTTGAATCTGGGCTGGATCTGTGATTTATTTTCACTCATAGCATGCTGTGGAGGTGACGCTGCATGACTTCTAAAGAGAGGTCATAAGAAATCTTGCAGCTTCTGCCTCGGCCTCTTAGAGTGTTCACTCTGGGAAAAGTCAGCCACTGTGCATGAGGTCCATGTACCCTGAGAGCACCTAAGTATGAGGTGGTCTCATACTACGAGGAAACCTAAGCGAGTCATATGGAAAGATTGTGTGGAGAGAGAAATGCCTGGCCAGTCTCCCTCTGTTCCAGCCAGTTTAGGGGAGGTGCCAGACATGTGATTTTAAAAGGCCATCTTGCACATTCACCCTGGTTGGCCTTCAGTTGACCCCAGCCCCAGCCTCCGTCTGACCCCAAGTGAGGATTGCCAAGCTGAGTGGAGTCAACCCATAGAACTGCGAGAGATAATAATAAATTGTTATTTTAAGCAACTAAATTCTGGAGTGGTTTGGTACACAGTAATAGAATACCGAAACAGCCCCTTTGCGGTGCATGTTTGGCTCTCTCTGGAATGTACCCCCACTGTCCTACCCTACCCACATACCCACTCATACCTCCTCTTGTCAAAATCCCTCTGCTTAGTGTGGCACAGGGCAGAGGAAAGAGGCAGGCTTCGGGGTCAGGCTGTGGAATGGAAGGGGTTGAATCCTGATTTAGGCTCTCACTATTCTCTGAACATCAGTTTCTGTATCTGCCATATGGAAATAAACCCCCATCTCCTGGAGCTGTCTTGCGGAGTGTATGTAAAATATCTATGCACCTGGTTGGTCCATTTTAGTCCCGTTGAGTCGGTGGCCTTTAGGAGATACCCAACCTTCTAAACCTTAAATGGCACTCCAAGGTCTAATTCTTATCACGTATGAACTATGTGGTTTTGGACAAAGTCCTTACACACCTGAGCCTTTCCCTCCTCACAGGTAGCATGGGTTTAATGGTAATGTCTGTGTAATGGGGCTTCTTGACTGGGCTAAGGACTGGATTGTCTCCTGACGTTAGGCAACACTGCCCCCTCGAGGCAGAATGCTCAGCTCCCTTAAACCTGCATGGCCTCAGGTGTCCTTTGGAAGTGGATAAAAACCATGCCCACAGTTGGTGGAAGCCAAACTGCAGGGAGGAACAGTGGAGGCCCCGAGAGCTCACCCCCCAGAGTGAGGAAGAGGTTTTCATGGAAGGGGAAGGGGTACACAGAACAGAGCAAAGGGAGGAAAGGTATGAGGCTGGGTATGGCCATCTTGTGGCTCAGCATCCCCATCCCCTCCTCTGCCAGGGCCTTATTCCATTTCACCCTCCACTCATTCAGTCATTTACTTGTGGTTTATAATAGCACCTCCTACACATTGTATGCTGCACAACATGTAAGGGGATAAAAGGATTAGCAGTAGCTTACATTTATTGGGTGCTTATTTTGGAGTAGGCACCAAATACACATCCAATGCTTACCGGGTAACTGGGGGCACGTATCTGCACCATGGAAACCCTTATGAAAAAGCTGAGAATAAGAATAGAAGATGCTCTTCTACCTCAGAGAAAGAGAGGCACGGCAGGGGCCCATGGACCTGTGACCAGGAAGAGAGGCCAGCCACGATGGTGAGATGGGAGGCATTTGGCAGATAGCTCTGACCACGTGGGAGGCAACCCCACTGGATTTCTTTTGGACTCACACGGAAGTGAGGAGACAGAGAAATCTGGGCAGTTACAGAAGAGCACACGCGGTATGATTCCAGTTGCATCCTATGCAAAAACAGGCAAACCCAATCCATGCTGTCAGAACAGTATGAATTCCTACAGACTAGTGGTTAACCCTGCAAGGGAAGCAGTGACTAAAAGGAGACATAAGGGGGATTCTGGGGGCTCGAAATGGGTTGCTTCTTCATCTGGGCACCAACCAGTGTGTTCTTTTATAGAAACTTAAGCACGTTTGAGATGTGTGCACTTTTCCGCACATTGCTTCAATAACAAGTTCACACACACACACACACACACACACACACAACTGTTTGAGAGATGGGGATGATTAGTCATTTCCCACTTCAAGCCCTTTGAGGTGTCACCACATCAGGGAAGGGGGTAAAAGATTAGAGGGTTGGAGGCAAGGACCACCCAGTGTCAGGCCAGACTTATTTTCATCTCTCCCTTCATTCATTTACTCAATTCATTTATGGTTTATACCAGCACCTCCTACACAGTGAACACTGTACAACATGTAAGGGGATAAAAAGATTAGTTTCCATTTATGGGGTGTTTATTTTGGAATAGGCACAGAACACACATCCAACGCTCAACAATGATCCTATGAAGTTTTAGGGCTCGTTGAAGAGTCTCGGAAAGGTAAAGGAAGTTGCTCAAGGTCACACAACATAGGAAGTGTCTGGATTTTCATTTGAACCTGAGCCTGTGTGAATCCAAAGCTGGGACACCTTTCACTGAACTACACTGTCCTCTGGGAATCTAGGGGTTGGGGGATGTGTTAAATTGCTCCACCACAGCAGTGAGGCCCTGGAGCTGGAGTCCAGGCTGTCTGGGTTTGAATTTTGGTCCCATCCTTTCTGTGGCCCGGTTAGACTCCTTCGATTTTGATCCTGTTTCTCCATCTGTATAACGAGGGTTAAAGACCACACCTTTATCTCAGGGTTATTGTGGGCATTAAAGGCCTGTGTCTGGCTCCCTGTGGGCGCCCAGAACAGAGGGTCGTTAGCATCTGAGTCCTTATCACCCCCACAGAGCACAACTCCTCCAGGGCCGTGGTCAGGCATGCACAAGGTTTGAAAGCAGTTCCCTGGCCTTTGGCTTCTGATCTGAGCCATTGGGCCCGGTGGACTTAAAAGACACGGTGGGCCTTCATAGCCTCCTTTGTGATGCTAGGAAGTGGGCCGGGCGAAGAGCTCCAGGGCCCATCACCACCCCGAGCCACAGGTACCAGCTCCAGCATACCCACCGCTGCTGTTTTCCCGGGTCAGCTCGGTCAGGCGAGAAGACGCGTTGTCGCGAGACCTGGCAGGACCAATGGGCTTCCAGACCGGAAGTGAGGGGCGGGCAAGAAGGAGGGCGCCCCTTTTGAAACCCCAGACGCAGGCCTGCGGAAGAGAAGGTTGGGTTGGAGATTGCTGTACCTTCCGGGAGTAGGGCCGGGGCCGCAGGAGGAAGAAGCTGGCTCAGCGGAGACCTCTGCATGAGGTTTGGTTGGCAGCGGCCACAACTTCATTCACGGGGCAGCTACTATGGGCAGGCCATGCGCTGTGAGCCAGATTGGCGAGGTACTCTTTGCTTCCACAGAGCACGGCCGGGTCCGCTGCGCTTTCCTCCAAACACGAGTAACAGTCCCCTCCTTTGGCTGAGCCTTTGTGGCCGCGGCGGGGGTTTGCTCAGAAGCCTGAAAAACTTCACCTTCTGGGCCCTGTCTTGCCGAGGCCCCCTCTATGGCATAAAAGAGGCCCTACGGTCACGTGTTTATAGAATTTGCCAGCCCTGGCTGGTTTGACTCAATGGATTGAGTGCCAGACTGCAAACCGAAGGGTTACCGGTTTGGTTCCAGGGGCACATGCCTGGGTTGCGGGCCATGTCCCAGTGGGGGGCATGAGAGAGGCAACCACACATTGATGTTTCTCTTCTCTTTCTCCCTCCCTCACTTCCCTTCTCTCTAAAAATAAAAAATAAATAAAATCTTTAAAAAAAGATTTTGCCAAACTAAGATATTTTCATTTTTGTTAAGACCACTTACTTTCCACTGAGACTTTCCTATCTGGGGGCGTTAAAGTGGCTGTGGGTATTTTCAGGCATTTTGGAATAGGGAACACGCTTAATTTAAGTACGATCTACCTACATACTTACCTACCTACCTAACTAACTAACTATATTTTGGGTACATACCTAAGTTATTGCCAATCTTCCTGGTGAAGGAGTGACTTCTATGAATGCTCCTCTGTGAATTACAAGCATGGTGACCTGAAAATGCCAGAAGTCTTTTGGGATATCCAGCACCAGCAGAGTGAGGAGATATAAACTATTAATCACTGCACAAGACAAGGGAAACAAAGCTTCACAAAGCTTCTTTGTGGACAAGCTTCACAAAGAAAAGAAGCTTGCTAGAGATTTGCCCAAATTCGACAACCAGCCTAAAGTATTGAATTAGGAAGCTGTAAGAATCTTTTCTAAACTACCAATAATAAAGAGCAAATTGTGATCAACCACAAAAGAGAAAAGACTGATTTATCCTCCTGTTCTCTCCATAGAAAAAATACAAAATTGTCATCTCGGAAGTCATTAAAGAATATGCAGGCAAAAGTAGTAAAAAAAAAAAGTATAGCCCAAGCAGTTAATCTAACAAATATATTATTTAATTTTTTTGTGTGATTTATTTGGTATTTTATTAACTTGAAAGTTTGTAGTTTGGTGTGATTTCTCCTTATAAATATTCATTCACATTTATACCTAATTTTTAAAAAGCTTTTATTTATTTTCAGAGAGAGGGGAAGGGAGGGAGAAAGAGAAAGAAACATCAATGTGTGGGAGAAACATCATCAGGTTGCCTCGCTCATGCCCTCATCTGGAGACCTGGCCCGAAACCCAGGCTTGTGCCCAGACAGGGGAGCAAACTGGTGAGCTTTCTGTTCACAGGCCAGCACTCAGGCCACTGAGCCACATCAGCTGGGCCTCATTTGTACCTAATTTTGTGTTTGTAATTTTATATTTTTCTTAAAGGTGTCCTGTGAAATAATATAATCTAGATCTCCTTACATGGCTGTCCTCTCCTTCTAACCACTCTGATCAGGGCAGGACATGTGCTCATTCTCTTAACTTTTGAGATGAGAGGAGGGGAGCCTAGAGGGGTTAAGTTAATTGCCCAAGGTGTTGCTACTGTGGCTGGCTAGAACCTAGTCCTTTTTGTTCTCACTTCGGGTATCTGGTCATCCCCAGGAGCAATGGCCCTATTCCAAAACCTTTCACCTTCAGTCTTCAGTGAAGAGGGCATGACTGTGTTTACTGGTCTGCCTTTGGGATCTGGGTTGTAAATGATCCGGGTGAGAGGCCCAGTGAAGCTAAAAGGGAACAAATCGTGTTTCTGAACTGCCCCCAAATCTCAGAGGATGGCAGCCTTCTCTGTGTCCTCCCACTGACCCCTTCTAGTGATGAAAGAGGGACAGCATCTGGTGGGAGAGAACGGCCGGTGAACGCAGCGATGGCTCCTCTGTATCAGGTAAGCTTGGAACCCTTGGATACAGACGGAATCGACTGGCGAACCAGCTGTGTGTGAATATGCATGCGAACATGTCTTTTGTTATTTTTTAAGCCAAGTATATTTTTGGTTGGTTTCCCTGGAGACTTGAGAATATGGAGAGGCCTTACCAAATGTAGTTTAATTTTTCCAGCTCTGCTTCCTTTCCAATTCCCAAAATTAGCCACCCCCATTTCTCCACCTAGACTGATTTTGTGTAAGGTCACTAAACTTTGTTGTTAATCCAACTTTTCAGTCTTTACCTTATTTGACTCTCCCCTGCTACAGGTATTCTTTTTATTTTTTAAAAAAAGATTTTATCTATTTTTAGAGAGAAGGGAAGGGAGGGAGAAAGAGAGGGAGAAAAACATTGATCAGTTGCCTCTCCTACAGGGAACTGGGCAACCCAGGCATGTGTCCTGACCTTGACCTTTCACTTTGTGGGAGGATTGCCCAGCCAACAGAGCCACACAGGTCAGGGCTACAGGTTTTCTTTTTAAATGTAAATCTTATCCACCTCCCTTTGAAATCCTTTAGCTCCCCATCACTTTGAGGTTTAAGATCCAAATCTGACCTGTCTGGTTGGGCTCAGTCCTCTCCAGGTCACCCCGGGCACACACTGATCTTTCATTTTGCCAATGAGCTGTGCTCTCTTCCTGAACACAGGGCTTTTGCATGTGTTCATTTCTCCACCCATTGCATATAAATATATATGAAATATATATACTGTTTTATTTATACTGATGTACTTATGTTTATATATTGGCACTAGTGTGTGTGTATGATGGCGGACCCCCCAAAAAACAGAATTATCTTCTGGAGGGCAGGTCCCTTGTAGTACAGGCTTTGCCCGCTAGGTGAGCGTTCTAGGAATGCATCTGTAGCAGTGAACCAGCTGGCATTGTTGTGAGAGGCTGCATTAGACTTCAGTGAATGTTTTTGAAGACTTTCAACAACTTTGCCCATTTCATGATTTACGAGGGCACCTGCCCACACTGCACTGAGTGTTCACTGGTTTTTGACCAAAAATGGAGTGACCCCCCCCACCCCATCCTGCCTATTCACCCAATAG
The DNA here is from genome assembly GCA_004027735.1 of Carollia perspicillata. Taxonomy (NCBI): domain Eukaryota; kingdom Metazoa; phylum Chordata; class Mammalia; order Chiroptera; family Phyllostomidae; genus Carollia; species Carollia perspicillata. The sequence goes on from PVKM010041178.1 coordinate 12,778, forward strand.
GGTGAGCGACTTTATCTTTTTGTTTCCCTATGAAAAAAGTCCTCAAAGGGAAACATTTTGGCTGTGTGGAAGAGGTGAAATAAAAAATGGCAGAAACACTAAAAGGTATCAAAATTGATGAGTTCAAAAACTGTTTTGAGCAGTGGGAAAAAAGTCTCAATAGTTGTATTTTATCACATGGAGAGTACTCTGAAGGTGACTGAAGTTTAAACATGTAAAAGTAAATATAGACCTGGCTGGTGTGGCTCAGTGGATTGAGCACTGGCCTGCAAACCAAAGGGTTGCTGATTCAGTTCCTAGTCAGGGCATATGCCTGGGTTGCAGACAGGTCCCCAGCTGGGGGTATGCAAGAGGCAACCACACACTGAAGTTTCTCTCCCTCTCTTTCTCCCTCCCTTCCTCTCTCTCTAAAGATAAATAAATAAAATCTTTAAAAAAAG
>PVKM010041179.1:0-13204 GCA_004027735.1 Carollia perspicillata
GCCCTACAGCGCACCTTGGATTCCAAGCCCACTGCCGTCACAGTTCCGCCTCCAACGAACACCCCCTAGTGATAGGAACAGCCCCGCCTTCCGCTGGGCTCTGTCAGGATCTCGCGAGACTTCAAGGCTCCAGGCTTGCTTCCGCGAAGAGGATTTAACACCTCGTCTTAAATTCCGGCCTACCGAATCCCGCACCACCCAATCCCCTCTCGACCCAGACTCTTTGGGGGCCGCGCTCTACACGGTATCGGCACAGGGGTCCCCAATCCCCTGGGCCGCCGGCCGGTGCCGGCTGGTGGCTTGTTAGGAATCGGGCTGCGAGCAAAGCCCGCCCGAGCTTCGCCTCCGGTCTCCGCCCCGCCCACCTCCAGAGCCGGAGGTGAGCTGGGAAGCTCAAAGCTTGCCTGACCTCCCCGGCCCCCCGCCACCCCCGCCCCCGTTTTACGAAACCGGTCCCTGGTACCAAAAAAGGTTGGGAACCAATGTATTAACAAATCCGCCATTGTAACTAGACTGACCTCTTTGGCGGACCACAAATTCGGGCATACAAAGCGGTTACCTGCTTCTGGCCAGGAGTTCTAGTACATAAAATAATCCTCTAATTTTGGAAGTTTAGTATTTTTCCGATCAATAGGTGTTGACTACGTGTTCCTCAGACAAACCTGATGTTATCCAAAAATTACCTTATTAGGGAGCTTGTATTTTCTATCTTTGATTCTGAGGGGAAACATGTTGCCACTGCAATGTAAGTCTTTTGTGTTATTATTTTAAGCTGATTGTTAAGAAAATATTCAGGAATAACCTTTCACCATACCATGAGCTGCCTGAAAAAATTTAGAGAGGGGACCTGCTCCAAGAAGGGAGCTACTGTCAACATACTAGGAACTAGTGGGTGAGACAGGAAGGGACCTAGCAAAGAAAGCCCTCTCTGTGTCGCATTGTTCAAGATGGCCCAGCAAACAGTTTTTTAACAATTTCATCTGCATGTAAATTGCCTTCCTGACCTTTGAAATGTTGGTTATGTTATATATGTATATTTTAATTTTTATTTATTGGTTTTTAGAGAGAGGAAGTGGGGCAGAGAGAGGAAAATAACCCATCAATCTGGTGTTCCACTTACTGATGCATTCACTGGTTGATTCTTGCATCCCGTGCCCTGACGTGATCAGCAGCAACCTTGGTGTATCGGGATGTCACTCTAACCAACATGGCATTATTTATGTTAAATTATAAAAATATGAAGAGATTTCATGTCAAATATTAGTATAGTAACACATTATATAGATATAGAAGTAAAGGAAGACAATTAGGGGAATAATGAGTTTACAGAAATTCAGGTCTGAGGACTTGGAACTATAAAAACCCCAAATGAAAAAAATCAAAGGATAGATAAGAAAAAAGTTAATATCGGAAATGTTTCTTTATGTATGGTAAACAACTACTAAGACTGAAGGAGAAAATGGTTCAGAATGAATATGTTCTTATTTTCAGCTTGGGCAGTGTCCCAAAGATTTTTAAAAGCATTTGATGTTAACACATCTCCTAGTTCACGTTTTCTCTTTATGGATATTAGAGATCCTTTGCCTTTTGACTGTTTCAAATAGCTTAAACCATTGTTGAGATAATTATATGAGTAATGAACAATGGTGAGTTTTAAAATGAAATTGTCATCAGCTAAGAACAGGGTATTCAAAAATAGAAAAGCTTTATCTTGATGATGTTAAGATGAATAATTTTAAATTAGCAATCCTACAATTTTAAGAAGCTATTTGGATTTTTTCATAAATCTTAAAACTCAAAACTAAAGGTTGTTTGCCTAATTAATTTACAAAATTCTTCTACTTCACTCAGTTTTACACAGAAACAAAGAAGAGAGTTATCTATTGAATTTTATTTAAGATGAGCATTGCGTTCTCATGTCCACCATCTCCCTCAAATACACACCTGTGTGGGCACCCAAGTTGAGTCAGAAAATGTATGAGAGCAGAAATATAGAACACAAGAATTTGAATATTCTGTTCACTCTGGACAATTATTGGACAAAAAATTGACAGTTATTGGACAAAGAGAAAACAATTTTGGGAACCTAAAATAAAATACCTGGTTCACTTATGTACTATGCTATAGATTTCTTTTAATATAAATAGTAATAAAATGAATTTTATTTAAATTTTTACAATGATTTATTAATTTAAAAATACGAATAAAAAAGCTGGAGAATATTTAAGAGACCCTGTTACCTAAATAAAAAACCTTGTTACCTGACTAGTCTTTTTTTTAAATTAAATTTATTGGGATGACTAATCATCTTGAAGGCATTTCCAAGTAAGAGTAAATTTGGCTATACTTTGCTCTTTTCTGTAAGCAATGAGTGTCTGCTTCATTGTGCCTCCCTCACATTCAGTATAAGGATATAATAGCTCTTGTCATAATATTTTACTAAAGAACCTGTCTTTACCCATCCTGTGTTAAGGTATGCATTAGCTCCAATAGCTTGTAAAACATGTTGTGGAGCCCCGAACAGGTGGCTCAGTTGGAACTTCTTCCCATACACCAAAAGGATGTGGGTTTGATTCCCAGTTAGGGCACATACCTAGGTTACTGGTTCTGTCCATGGTTGGGGCATATAGGAGAGGCAGCCAATCAATGTTTCTTGTTCACATCGATGTTTCACTCTCTCTCTCTAAAATCAGTTAAAAATAAACATGTTTTGGAGAATTTCATGATATCATAAACATGTTCATTGTAGAAAATAGTTCCAGCTCACAAATGATCTGTTATTAACTTTTATACAAGTCATGGCAGACAGGCAAACCACAAGTAAATAATAGTAATACTTCTAAAGAGATTTATTCACAATGCAAAGTCTTGTTCTTGCATATACTTATTATCCCAATGTTATACATATTTTTAAGATTTTACTTGTTTATTTATTTAGACAAAAGAAGGGAGGGAGAAAAACATCAATGTGTGGTTGTGTCTCACGCACCCCCACTGGGGACTTGACCTGGCCTGCAATCCAGGCATATGTCCTGACCAGGAATCAAACCGGCAGTCCTTTGGTTCATAGGCCTGTGCTCAATCCACTGAGCCACACCAGCCAGGGCTGCAATATTACATTTTTATGAAATCATTAGTGTTACCATTATTATAGCTATATAAATGTTGTTCATAGTCGAGACATATAGTATAGTATTATTATGCTTCTTTCATATATGACACTTTGTTTTTCCTGGAGTTAATGATTACTTCGGTTATTTTGTTTGATTGATTTCTTTCCTTGTACCCATTACTAATTTATTTTTATCTTTATTGATTTTAGAGAGAGGAAAAGAGAGAGGGAAAAAAAAAGATATGTTGTTCCACTTATTTATGCACTCATTGATTGATTCTTGCATATGCCTTGACTGAGGATTGAACCTGCAACTCTGGCACATTGGGACAATGTTCTAACCAAAGCGACCTTGCCAGGGCTCCCATTACTAATTTTTTAGCCAATCCCTTCAGAGACATAAAATTCTACTCCTTAAACTCAAATGAATCAGGTAGTCTATTAGGTTTTTTGTTTGTTTGTTTGTTTGTTTAGTTTGGAGACATCTTTCTTCCTGCCATTTACCCTTCTACTCTTGTAAGGACTGCATGATTTTTAGGCCTGCTACACAGATGTTGTCCTGGAGCTTCATTTTGCCTTTCTTGGACTCCCCAGTTTGCTAGATGCCCCTGTACTGTTTTTGACCATTTGGGTTGTTTCCAGTTTTTGCTTATTATAATGTTGCTTTGTACATTGTTGTTTATGTTTCTGCATGAAAATATTTCTGTTGGATATTGATCTCAAAGTGGAATTGCTAGGTCCTAATTTGTGCATGTGTGAAATTGTGAGCTTGGATGGAAAAATTACATCTTTATTTTCACTAACCATTAAATGAAATTTAGCATTTCCCTCAATTAGGAATGTAAGCAATAAACCATAGCAATATTAGCCGTGATTTTGACCAATAGAAATCATACATCTTTTCCTAGCACATTACAGTTGTTGCACATAATGTGAAATACTGTTTACACGGATACCTTCAGTTCCTGAACTTTTCTGAGTTTCTGCACCAAAAATTAGCTTATTTCCTGTTGGCTTCCCTCATGAGTGTAGTTTCCTAAGTCCTCCATTCAGCTAAGCAAGTTTTATGTCCTTGTGGGTCCATCTCTTTTATAATTACCTATTATGATTTTAGTGGGATTTCAGTGTGCAGATGAAAACATGTTCATTATCCATGTTTCCAAAGTGTCCTGCATGGCTTTAATCTGTAGTTGTGTCTTTTCTTTGATATTACTTATATATTGGGTTGGCCAAAAAGTCCATAAAATAAGACACATTTTTCATTTTCAACAATAACTTTATCGATTTGGATATTTTGAGTGTGTTGGCCCTCTCCCATGTGGTATAACATTGATTGTTCTCAGTTAATGTCTCAATTTGATCATTTATCAACTTCAGCTGGTCTGTCTGACCGTGGAGCATTGTCCAATGAGAAATCTCCAGTGCAAAACTTTGCAAGCTACTTTTGACACCTTCAATCGTTCACATCACCTTCTCCATACACTGAAGAAATCTTCTTTTGCATTTCAGTTGCATTTTTACCTTTCTTGAAATAATAAAGCACAATATGACTAAAGTGTTGCATATTTTCTTCCATCTTTAATATTAAAATAGCTACACAAAAATTCACCAATTTTGATAACTTTTTAAAAAATGTATACTGATATGACAGCTATGACAATACAATCTAACTAAATTGTTTCAAATGAAGTTAAGCACAACTAAGTGCCATCTTAGAGCCATCTTACAGAAAAAAAACAAATGAACTTTTTGGCCAACCCAATGTATCTTTCATCTTTTTAAATAGCTTAATCTTGATAAAGGTATGTCTATCATATTAGTCTTTTTAAAGAACCAGCTTTTGGTTTTGTCGATCATTTCTATTTTTTGTGCATTTGTTTTATTAATTTTTGCTCTTCTCTATTATTTTTTCTCTCTGTTAGGTTTCTTCTGCTCTCTCTCTAGCTTCACAAATTGACTGCTCAATGCATTATTTTGGAATGTTTTTTTAAAGTGCATTTACACTATAAATTTATTCATTTTTCCATTTTAGATGCATCTCACATGTCTTTATATGTATTTTATTGTGATCAATTTTAACCCTTTCATGATTCTTATTAATATTTTCTTATTAACTGATTAGCTATCTAGGGATGTGTTTTTAGTTTTTTTAAATTTTTATTTATTGATTCTAGAGAGAGAGGAAGGGAGAGAGAGGAAGAGAAACATTATTAATTCACTTTTCCACCCATCCATGCATTCAGTGATTGATTCCTGTATGAGCCGTGACCAGTGATCAAACTCGCAACCCTGGCACATCAGGATGGAGCTACAACCAAACTACATGGCCAGGCCATGTTTTTAGTTTTTTGGTGTATGTTTTGTTTGTCTTTCCTGTCTTTTTAGTGTTGATTTAAAATTTCAACATGCAGTGGCAGGGGAGAAAGGGCAGGAGAAGTGGTTTTCCAACTCCTGAGATTTTCCTCCCTGCCCTCTTTTGATGTTGTGTTCTTGTCCACAGGGATACTCAGCCACCACCCCAGGAAGTACAACATCCACAGTGGAAATGTCACCTGGTACTTTGCCAATTCCATTGTTGTCATTGGTGGCTACACAGTCTGCAGAGTTAGGGTGCCGAAGGACTCCTTAACCTCCTGGGCATCTTCTTGACCATCCTCTTGTCCCCTTTTGGGTTCTTCCGCTGTTTTGCCTTGAGGAAGCTAAATGTCCCAACTGCGGAGCAAACTTGACCTACAGGGAACAGCACCCCTGGTTTTCCTGCATCCAGCTGCCTTTTTCTAATGTAAATGTTGTATACAGTAGCTTTATTTGATTAAGCTTCAGGACTGTTCTGTGAAGGGAGGTAGGATAGATTTGACATGTGCGAGTTGGGTTCACAGGCACGAGTCATGGAGTGTGGACATGTGGCAATACTGTTCCCATGGTTAATAACAACTCAATAAAGTACCGCTTTTATTTTTTGCGGTCTTCAATTTGATAAAGGTGAGAAATACTGTTTTTAAATAAATGAGATTTATGCCATTTAAGCATTTTTCAACATGTACTTCTATTGTTTTTCGATTAGCAATAATTGCGCCTCGGATAAACCTCATTGGTTACAATACCGCCTCTGTGCAAAGCTCAACATGCATGTGTAATTTTTAATAAGTTTAGAGTTAATAATTAACTATATTGCTCTTTTAAAATAATATGTGGAGTTTTCAGTGCTTTAACTCCAGTATTTCCTATCACAACATCCACTTTTTTATGTTATGGTTATAAGGTAATTTGGGCTTCATTTTTTAAATCTATTTATATAAAGAGTACAAATTTAGGTTTTTAAAAAATCTTCACTAGAGGATATGTGTATTGATTTTAGAGAGAGAGGAAGGGAGACAGAGAAACATCGATTATTTTCCTCCTGTATGTACCCCAACCAGGGATTGAACCCACAACCTAGGTATTTGCCCTGACCCGGAATTGAACTCACAACCTTTTGGTGACTGGTTGACACGCCATCTAACTGAACCACCCAGCCAGGGTTACATTTAGGTTTTGCAAAGTCTTCTACTCACCATTTCTTTTTGCTTTTTTTTCTCCTTTCTCGGTGCAATTTCCTTACACATTTTTTAATGAAAGTTAAAAAAAATATTTATTTTTTAGAGAGAGGAGAAAGGAAGGAGAAAGAGGAGAGAAACATCAATGTGTGGTTGCCTCTCCTGTGCCCCCTACTGGGGACCTGGCCCACAACCCAGGCACGTGCCCTGACTGGGAATCAAACTGGCAACCCTTTGGTTCGCAGTCCAGTGCTCAGTCCACTGAGCTACACCAGCCAGGGCTAATGACTTTCTTTTTTAAAATTAATTTTAGAGAAAGAGAAGAAGGGAAAGAGAAACATTGATTTGTTGTGCCACTTATTTATGCATTGATTGGTTGATTTTTCTGTGTGCCCTAATCATGTATGGAACTCACAACCTTGGCAAATCCAGACGACACTCTAACCAACTGAGCTACCTGGCCAGGGCCACTTTAATAACTTTCAACCCATTTGCTTTCCCAGTATCTCAGTCCCTTTCCCTGTTTTTACCTATTATATAATTCCCCTCTTTGTTTCCTTTATCTCTCCACTTACAGTGCCAATTCCATGAGGGCACAGATTTCTGTTTTTTTCATTCACTGTGTATCCCAAGCATTTAGAAAAATACCTAGCACGTGGAAAGTACTGAGTTTAAAAAAAATTATTACACTTTTGAGTTTGTTGAATGAGTATAGGATTCTTGATTGACTTTTGTTTTCCTTAACACTTATATCATCTCAGATATCTTTTTTTGAGGTCTGTAGTTATTTTTTTTTTGTTTTGTTTTGTTTTTAGAGTTTATCTATTTATTTTAGACAGAAAAGAAGAGAGAGAGAAAGAGAGGCAGAGAAACATCAATGTGTGGTTGTCTTTCACATGCTTCCAACTGGGAACTCGGCCTGCAACCCAGGCATGTGCCCTTGGTGGGAATAGAACCAGTGACCCTCTGGTTCGTAGGCTGGCACTGAATCCACTGAGCCACACCTTTGAGGGCAAGACTTGCTTTATTTCTAGCAAACTGTGAGCTATCTGGCCAGGGTTTGGGATTGGAGTTTATCAATGAGGTTAGTTTATTGGATCAAAGTATTTCATGTGAGTAAACTAGTGAGCTTGAATGATTGTTGGCATTCAAGGAAAATCTTATTTCCTGGCAGAGGAAATATATTATCTGGAAGCCTTATTCTCTTGTTGGCATTCATATTCCTACATTTTTTAAAAATTAAATACATTTAATTTATTGTGGTAAGAACACTTAACGTGAGGAGCATTTGAGTTCTTACTCCCTGGTGTATGTTGTCAATTTGGCTCAAATAAATTCTTAAAAAAAATAATACTTAACAGGAGATCTAACTTCTTAACACATTTTGAAGTGTACAATACAGTAGTGTTTACTGTTGGCACAATGTTGTACAACAGATTTCTATTCATCTTGCATTATTGAAACTTGATACCCATAGATTAGCCAGTCCTCATTTTCCCCTGCCCCCAGCCCTTTACAACCACATTCTGTTCTGTGCTTCTGTGAGTTTGACTCTTTTAAATACCTCCTCTAACAGGAACCACATAGTATTTGTCCTTTTGTGACTGGCCTATTTCCTGTAGTATGGTGTCCTAAAGGTTCACCCATGTTGTCACATATGGCAGAATTTCCTTCCTTTTTTTAAGACTGAATAATATTGCATTGACTTTACATACCATGTTTTCTTTATCCATCTGTGGATGGAGATATAGGTTGTTTCCACATCTTGGCTGTTGTGCATAGTGCTACAATGAACATAGGATTTCTAATATCTCTTGGAGAGCCAGATTTCAATTCTCTTGGCTCAATACCCAGACTGCTACATCATATGGTAATTCCATTTTATATTTTTAAACTATATTTTATCGATTATGCTATTACAGTTGTTCCATTCTTTTTTACTTCCCTTTATGCCCCTCTACCCTGCACCCCCTCCCTCCAGCAATCTCCACCCACTTAGTTCATGTCCATGGGTCATACATATAAATCCTTCGGCCTCCCCATTTCCTATAATATTCGGAACCTCCCCTTGTCTATTTTCTACCTACTAATTATGCTTCTTAATACCTGTACCTTTGCCCTCATTCTCTCTCCCCCCTTCCTGCTGATAACCCTCCATGTGATCTCTATTTCTGTGACTCTGTTCCTGTTCTAGTTTGCTTAGTTTGTTTTTGTTTTTCTTTAGGTTCAGTTGTTGATAGTTGTATTTGTTGACAGCTTTTTCTTAGATAAGTCCCTTTAACATTTGATATAATAAAGGCTTGTTGATGATGAACTCCTTTAACTTGACCTTATCTGGGAAGCACTTTATCTGCCCTTCCATTCTGAATGAAAGTTTTGCTGGATAGAGTCATCTTGGATGTGGGTCCTTGCGCTTCATGACTTTGAATACTTCTTTCCAGCCCCTTCTTGCCTGTAAGGTTTCTTTTGAGAAATCAGCTGATAGTCTTCTGGGAACTCCTCTGTAGGTAAGTGTCTCCTCTTCTCTTACTGCTTTTAAGATTCTCTCCTTAACTTTCATCTTGAGTCATGTAATTATGATGTGCCTCGGTGTGTGCTTCCTTGGGTCCAACTTCTTTGGGACTTTCTGAGCTTCCTGGACTTCCTGGAAGCCTATTTCCTTTGCCAGATTGGGGAAGTTCTCCTTCATTATGTTTTCAAATAAGTTTTCAGTTGCTTGCTCTTCCTCTTGTCCTTCCGGCATCTCTATGATTCAGATGTTGGAACATTTAAAGTTGTCTCGGAGGTTCCTAAGCCTCTCCTCATTTTTTTGAATTCTAGTTTCTTCATACTGTTGTGGTTGAATGTTTATTTCTTCCTTCTGCTCCAAATCATTGATTTGAGTCCTGGTTTTCTTCCCTTCACTGTTGGTTCCCTGTATATGTTTCTTTATCACTTTGCATAGCCTTCACTTTTTCCTCTATCTTGCAACCATACTCAACCATTTCTGTGAGCATGCTGATTACCAGTGTTTTGAATTATGCATCTGATACGTTGGCTATCTCTTTGTTGCTTAGTTATTTCTCTGGAGTTTGATCTGTTCTTTCATTTGGCCCATATTTCTTTGTTTTGACACACCTGTTATATTGTAAGGGGCAGAGCCTTAGGTATTTGCCAGGGTGGGGCAACCCAGGTTGCTGTGTTGTGGTGTTGTCTGTAGGAGAGGAGTCAGAGAGGGAACAATGTCACTTCTTCAGTTCTCACCTCGCTTTCAGTCACTTCCCCCAGTACCCACAAACAAATTGTGCCTTTCTGGTGCTAATTCCCAGGTGAGCGGGCTTGTGTATGTTCTGGGACCCCATGGGCCCCTTCAATGAACTCTCTTGTGAGGCAGGGAGTTTCTCCCACTGCCGCAAATCCCACAGGTTTTTATAACCCGAGATTCTGAGGCTTTATTTCCCTGTGCTGGAAACCTGGGTTCTGCTCTGTATCTCACTCCCTAGTTGTTCCTCCTGGTTCACCCGCATGTGAATATGGAACCACCAGGTCTGTGAGCTGCTGACTTGACATGTGTCCTCTCTGCCCCAGCTGCCTGTCTCTGTCCCTCCTACTGATGGGGGGACTCAAATGTTGGAAAAATTTTAGTTTCAGGTAATAGCTGATAAGCTTAGAAATCAATGTATATAAAAGCTATTGTTTCAGGAACTGAAGATATGCCCCACCTTGATTCCAGGAGATGGTAAACAGTTCTACCATTGTGTCTCAGGAGGACTGCAAGCAGTCCAGATGGTATCTGAGCCATTGTACTCCAGGGTGAGATGCCTACTGCCCAGGGCACAGATGAAAGAATGCTGTAACTTTTTATCTGATTAACTTTTCCCCTGAATTCTAATCCCCTTACCCACAGTTTTCTACTCTGTATAAAAAGGATCAGTTTAAAATGGAATTTAAGATGGTCCACTAGGGTACAAACCCTCTGTCTTCTCAGATAGTTGGCCATCTGAATATATTGCCCATAAAGATTCATTCCTTGTCTCTGCTTATTAGGTCTGGTAGGTGACACTTTAACCCCCAAAGTGAATGTTTCTTCTTTAATTCTTTGGTGGTCAGACTTCCATGCAGTTTGATTTTTGGCAGTTCTGGTTTGTTTTTTGTTTTTACACTGGTTGTTGTCCTTCTTTTGGTTGTGCAAGGGGGTGAAGCGTATCTACCTACACCTCCATCTTGGCCAGAAGTCTGATTTTTAATTTTTTGAGGCACCTCCATACTGTTTTCCTTAGCCACTGCACCAACACTATACAGTGGTTCCAATTTCTCCACATCCTCACCAACAATTCTTGTCTTTTGTTCTTGTTGTTCTTGTTGTTCCTGCTGTTAATAGGTATCCTAACAGGTTTGAAGTGATATTGTGGTTTTGATTTGCATTTACCTGATGATTAGTGACATTGAGTATCTTTTCCTATATCTGTTGATCACTTGTATATTCTGAGAAATGTCTAATAAAATCTTTAGCCCATTTTTTAACTGGGTTGTTAGTTTTTATTTTTTTTACTGATGAGTTATAGGAATTCTTTACATATTTTGGAGACTACTCCCTTATCAGATATATAGTTTGCAAATATTTTCTCCCACTCTATAGATTGCATTTTTACTCTATTAATTGTTTCCTTTGCTGTACAGAAGCCTTTTAGGTTGATGTAGTTCTGTTTGTTCATTTGTGCTTTTGGTGTCATTTCCATGAAATCACTGTCATAAAGATACACAGACCAGCCCTGGCTGGTATAGCTCAGTGGATTGAGCATGGGCCTGTGAAGCAAAGGGTTGCCAGTTCGATTCCCAGTCAGGGCACATGCCTGGGTTGCAGGCCAGTTCCCAGTAAGGGGACACACGAGAGGCAACCACACATTGATGTTTCTCTCCCACTTTCTCCTTCCCATCCCCTCTCTCTAAAAATAAATAAATAAAATATTTAAAAAAAAGATACACAGACCAATGTCATAAGATACATAGACAGATGTCATAAAGATTTTCTCTTATGTTTCTTCTAGAAGCTTTACACTTTCAAGCCTTATATTTGAGTCTTTATTTTTAGTTGATTTTTGTGTATAGTGTAAGATAAGGATCCAATTTATTTTAATTTTTTGCATGTGGATATTTAGTTTTCTGCGTCCTACCTTCCTGCTGTCCAATCCAGTGGTGAGTCATTACCTTACTGGGCCTCTCTACAGCATTTTGAGGCAGGAGATAGCCAGGAAGGAGGGTATCCCAGAGGTGCCCCAGGGCTAAGACAAAGGACATTGATACAGGGCAGAGACCCTGTTCCAAGACCGGTTGTTCCGCTTTCTGGAAAAGCACTGAATCACGGTGAATCAAGAATGCACCTGCGCAGAAGATGCTACATGACCCCTGCTTCAGTATAATAGCATTATAATGAATTAACATTGTGTCGCCCCCTCCCTCAGTGGACAATCAAAGAAAATCATGGGAAGCCACATGTGCAGTAGCTTTAAAGTAATACAACTACTTGCACATGCACAATAAAACCCTGCCAAAACTAGCCAGGAAATATCTGCCCTTAAGAATAGAATCCCTCCAGCTCCTGAGGTCAATCTCTGCTCGGAGTTGGTCTGTTCTCATGTTCTGTGGAGTGGACTATCACTTAATAAATCTGCTCTCCCTCTTTCTGCTATAAACTCTCTGTGTGTTCGGTTCAATTCTTTGCCCAGGATCACCAAGAACCTGCTTACCTGTGCCCACCTGTGATAATGTGATATAGTCATCACCTTGTTCTCCTTGTAACTCTTTCTTCCCTTGGCTTCTGGGACTCCAGGCTCTATTGGTTTTCCTTTAATCTCACCAAACAATCAGTCAGTGCCTTCTGCTGGCTCCTGCTCTCTTTATCCTGTAGAGTCTGGGGTTGGAGAGCCACAGGGTTTGGGCCTTGGACCGCTTCTGTCTGTGCACTCCCTCCCTCCAGGATCACATCCCGCCTCAGGTCTTTGAATGCCCCCTATGCACCAGCACTGCTGCCCTGGCCCCTGCTCAGGTTCCATGCAGACAGATCCAGCTGCTTTCTCAAAGCTCCAGTTTGAGACGTCAAATGGGTCGCTCACACAGCACGTCCAAACCGAGGTCCTCCTCATCTTCCTGCCTGCCGTCTCTTCCACCTCACTTAACAGCATCTCCGTCCTTCCAGTTGCTTGGGTGGAAACCCTTGCATCATCCTAACAGCTCACTTTCCTCTCAAACCGCAACATGCCGTCTCAGCAAACACTTCCCATCCCATCCACAATGAGATCTCTACCCCTTGCTGTGGTCCACGTGGCCCTACTTGATTGGGTCTTTCTGTACCTCACCCACCCCATCTCCTACCACCTTCACCCCCTGCTGACCCCTCCTGCTGCTCCAACACTTCCCAGTCCCACCTGCTTGTTCCTGTGTCACACCAAACACGTTCCCACCCCGGGGCCTTTGCACCTGCAGTTCCCGCTGCCTGATGTGACCTTTCCCCATTCATTAGCAAGGCCTGCTCCCTCACTTCAGTCTGAGCAGACATCAGTCTGCTCAGATGTCACCC
>PVKM010041180.1:0-13210 GCA_004027735.1 Carollia perspicillata
GTCCGTCTCACTGCCCAGTCTTGCCTAGTTTATCTGCACACGAATATGTGTCCACGGTTGGGCAACTGCCCTGGGTGCCTTGCGTGCTCTGCTCGTCTCCTCCCTGCGTCTGGGGTCTCCAAGCTCCACGCCACCTAGGGCCGCCCGGCGCTCCCGAGCCTGGCAGCCACCTCGTTTTCCTGCCGCTTTCCCTCCCCGCCGCCTGCCAACTCCGCCCCTCTTACCGGTTGGGTTGAATGGCCGTCGACTTCCGCATTTCAATTTTCTGTGTTCTGGTTGTGTTATTGTTTATAAATATTTGTTGTCCTTAATCTTGGTTGTGAGAGGAGGCACAGTGCTTCCACCTATGCCTCCATCTTGGCCGGAAGTCCTTTTTTATTCTCTTGAGTTAGATGCTCAGCTCTCTGCTTTTCAGCCTTTCTTCTTTTACATTATGGGCACTCTAAAACTAGAAATTTCCCTGCGTCTCTGAAGATCAGTGATGATCCTCAGCACTTAGAGATTTCTGCCGTAAGTCCCCTTGGACAGCTGTGCTCTGACTTGTTACTCTTTAGCGTCAACATGCCGTGAGCTTGTTTCTGCAGCGCAGTTGTTCTTTACGTGTGCATTATGCCTGAGGATGAGCGCCTTACATAATGCAGATGTCCAGCTGGGGCCCAGATGCAGCAGAAAGAATAGAAGCCACTGCCTATGGCAGGGGTGGTGGGGCCCTAGCATGCACCTCAGCCTGTTTCTGGGTGTTATCCACACCACACGTGCCTTCTGGGCAGCCCCTGGCCAGCAGCTGTCCCTTCAGAGGTTTTTTTTTATTCCATCCTTTTAAGTTTATCGACACAAATTTTTATGTTTGTGTTGATTTTTTAGTTTCTTTCCTGGCTCCCCATCCTTCATTAACTCCTATCATGCAGCTATTTGTGTAATGCTAGAACTTCATGGCAATTTGGCTCTGCTGAGTACAGGGTAGCGACCCAACATAGCAGCACGGAAACCCACAGACACCCCTTTATGAAGCCGTGGCTCTCACTCACGTGGAACAGTGATCATTATGTGGCGACCCGGCACTAGAAAACAGGAACGTCAGCCTCAGTTGTGTATGGTGCCCACTTGGAGTGCTGTCTGGTGTCGAAGGGTACGAGGCCTTAAGAATGCTCAGGAGTATAGATTCTCACCAAAGATATAAGACCCAGAAGGAATGAGAGCGTGTGATCGATACTGAATGGTCCAGTGTAGATGGCCGTGGCTTCAGAGCTTACGAGTGAGGGCTCAGAGTCTGAAGTGCCCCCAAGGGCTGCTTCTCCCCTGCTTGCCTGACTCTCACCTCCTTCCAGCCTCTGCTTAAAGCCCACCTTCTCAGCGAGGCTGCCCGTCAGATACTGTAGCCATCCCCTCCTCTAGCCTTCCACGTCTCACCTTCTCTGCTCACTTTTTTCCCTTACTGCCTTCCAACACAGAAACAACTTAATGATTATTATGTCGATTGTTTACAGTTTGTTCATGCTACCAGACTGTAGAGTTCACAAGGGGTATTTGTTTTGTCCACTGCCTGTGTCACGTGCCTAGGGTAGACCAGTGCCTAGCAGAGAGTAAGTCTGCATTATTTGTTGAATTCCTGAATGACTAGCTCAGCTAAGTGGGGTAAAATCAAAACAAGCGAAAGAAAAGCCTGAGGCTCATAAGGATGACATCAGCCCACATCAAAGCACCTTTTTCACCAGGCAGGGCTTTCCCGCTGTCCGCCAGACGGCTGCATTTGATGGTCCAGATGACCCCTGAGCCCCACGACCCAGGGGTAGCCAGGAGCCACCTTGGGAGTGTCTGTAACAGCCTTGGCTTCTGACCCCTTCACATAGGCTTCAGTAGTGTTCCAACATGAGCAGTAAGACGAGCGTTGCTCTGTGCAGTTGACAGCCTGGGCACATTCATGGAAGAAAATGTGAATATTCCATGTTAAGAAATGAGAGAGATGTGTCAGTTACATGGGACTGACATTCCCTGTGGTCAGGATCTTCTCATTTTGTTCTGAATTTGTTAGCCATTGACTGGTCTGTAGAGTTGGAAAATAAATACAAATCAGAGCTCAGGCAATGACAAAATGATCTACGTCTGTGTCCGGCTTCACCGCACATGTACCTGACCTCCTTTCCCTTTTCAGGGGGAAAAAGCCGATAGCTTTTACATTATCGAGTCCGGTGAAGTGAAGATCTTGATTAAAAGCAAGGTGAGTTTGTGTGTGCTCATGCAGGTTACTCCAGGGACGATCCAGGTGCCAGGTGTATGCACAGAAAGTAACTTCGTTTTAGGTAACGTGGAGTGTGTTTAGTGCACCCAGACCACCACTGTTAGGGGAGGCAGAGGCCCATGTTAAGCCCGTCCACTGATAGGGATTTACTGTAGTATACTTACGTTCGTCCCTACTGCCTTTGCCTCTGTTGTGTAATTAATGATGTGAGAAATACTGGCCTACAAATCAATAAAAAGAGAAGCACCCTAATAGAAAAATAGGGGAATTATGCCATTAAAAATACATGGAGTTGTTGAATATGAAAATAGCTTCCTTTCTGGAGCACTGGGAGGGGAAGTCTCTAGGACAGTTATCATTGTGGCTAATTATTACGGCCATCTGATGGATCGGGAGATCTAGAAAACTGATGACTGTAGGAGGGAGGAATGATTCTTACCGTAAAATATCATAACCAGAATTCTCTGTTTCAGCTTTTTTAAGAACATAGAATTTGTTAAAATACTTACACCTAAAACTAAATTAACTTAGTATGAAACCCTCTATAAAATATCTTGGTTACATGTTCAGAATAGAGAAAGAAAGAAAAATATGATTACTGCTTATAAGATGGCTTGATTTCTAATTAAATATAGATCTGTTTCACATGCAACAATAGTTTGAAACTTCTGTGTTCTTTCACTTACACTGTTTGGACCACTGATACATGTTTGCACATTTTTTAGGTGTTCATTTCCACACAGCATAGTGTTGGGTGTGTAGGACAGCAGCACCGTGACCCTGAGGGAACGGGCGAGTTTGCCCAAAATGCAGAGAGTCTGGGGCTCTGCCCCAGACCTACTGAACCAGAGTTTGCACTGTTACAAAAGCCCTGGGGTTCTGGTGTTGGTGTGACAGGGCGGTAAGTGCTGTTCTGGCGCAGGGACTCGGCAGGCGCCAGCAGGTCTGCCGTCTCCGAGCTGCAGAAAGAGGGAGAGGGCGCCTTGGCTCCAATGGGGCAGGTGGGTTTGAGAGCGAACAGGTCAGGGGGGAAGAGTGGACGGAGGGATAATCAAGCCACATAAGCTAATGTGGCACTTCTGTTTATTTTTCTAAATAAGTCTTCAGTAAATTAATCTATCTGCCCATAACATAAAGGGGCTCTTAGAGATTTCAGACTAATTCTTACTAATAAACTCTAAATAACTTTTTACTTAAACAGGTTACTGCTTAGTTTAGTAGAGGGATTTGGTTTTAAAAAAAGGAAACTCTAGATATTAAATACAATATAGTACTTTATTCACCATTTTCAGTGATCTGATAAACACAAATTACACGCTACTTGATTTCTCAATACAGAGTTAAACCACCAAATTTCAGGGATAGACACTTAATTCTTCTTTTAAAAAATGTGTGAGGGGACCACGAACTTAAGAAGTAGACAATACCGAAAAAGAAAAACTGTCACTGTAAAGTGTTATCCGAGAAAGGCATGGTCTCATATCAAAAAGTAGCAGCCCAGGATTTTTACTCTTTACCTAAGAAAAGCATTGACATTATTTAGAAAGAATTAACAAAAGATGTTTATTTCCCCTGTGCCACAGAGGTCAGCATCTAACAAACTGAGAATATTCATATACAAGTATGTGTATAAAATACATGTATTATTATATGTCAATATGCAATATGTTAATAGTTATTAATATATAGCATTCTATTATGCTATATATCAATGACTATGTGTTATATATTATATAATACATTATAATGATATATTATATGTTAATTGTGTGTTATTATTTATAATGTATTACTATAAAGTATATATAATATATATAAATCTGCAAAAGAAAATGGTCTGCACCTTACCTTTTGATATTTAGCTATTATCTGAAAAGTGTTAGGACTCAGATGAAGTGTCAGTGGAAGCCAGCTCCTCTGATTAAACCATGTAACTGAGATTAGCCCAAAGTGAACTTCTCAGCAACTGTGTTAAGTGTACTAAGAAGGGAATCGAAGTGTGTGTAACTGGGCATGCCCAGCTGTGATTCTGGAGTCAGCCTGGGTCATCTTCTCGCCCTCCTCTAGACTAAAACAAACAAGGATGGTGCAAACCAGGAGGTCGAGATTGCCCGCTGCCATAAGGGGCAGTACTTTGGAGAGCTTGCACTGGTGACCAACAAACCCAGAGCTGCCTCGGCTTATGCTGTGGGAGATGTCAAATGCTTAGGTAAGAAAAATTCCTGCCCTGACTGGTGTGGCTCAGTGGATTGAGTGCCGGCCTGCGAACCAAGGGGTCGCTGGTTGAATTCCCAGTCAGGGCACATGCCTGGGTTGTGGTCCGGGTCTCCATTAGGGGGCATGTGAGAGGCAACTACACATTGATGTTTCTCTCCCTCTCTTTCTCTTTCCCTTCTCCTCTCTCTAAAAAAATAAATAGATGAAATCTTTAAAAAAAGAAAAGTTCTTTATGTCTAAATACTTTTTTTTCAAACATTCAGTATTTTTTTTTTGCTCATCAGCAAGTCTTGGCTGATTTCACCAACTCTTGCATTTAGGCTTAGGCAGTTTGTGTGACCAATCAGAAATGCATGAATATTTTCTTTTCACAAATATTTCTGAGCATTGACTAACCTATGAACAAGATGGGCATACGGGCACCCTGGCATTGTCAACAGAGGAGGCAAGTGTCCAGGGTTGTTTGGGGACAGAGAAATAGGTGCTGCTGGACTGGGAAGTGTCTCAGACTTAGGTGACACTCTCCTGCTGTGTTCACATAGAAACATCCCTGCTTTTCCCCAGCTCCCAGTGCCCCGGAGTCTAAGGTCCTGTAGCGTGAATGAGCATATTTAAGAAAAGGTCTGCACGAGGGAAGTGACTTTGAGTTGTTGGTACAGAGCTCATTCTCTCCCTTATATCTTTCTAACACTGCAGTTATGGATGTGCAAGCCTTTGAGAGGCTTCTGGGGCCCTGCATGGACATCATGAAGAGGAACATCTCACACTACCAGGACCAGCTGGTGAAGATGTTTGGCTCCAGCATGGATCTGATCGAGCCTGGGCTTTAGGTGCGCCACACCTCAGAGTCTTCTCAGTGTGACACCAGCACCTTCCGGTCAGCCACAGAACACACGCAGAAAGCAGATACGACAGAACTGTTCCTTCCGTTGCCACCGCAGCTGCCATTGCTGTGGCCATGGGCATATAGAAAACTTGAAAGTCAGCACTAAAAGATGGGTAGAGGTTCAACCTGCACCTCCACTTTGCTTCTGGAAGCCCATTATTAGACTACTTCTAATGATTATTCCAACCCAGTTTCACATCTTTGGTTCAAAATGGCATGTCTCTCCAACAATTTAAGTGCCTGATACCAAGTCCAAAGTGTAAACATCTTCCTTTCCTCTCTTGCTGCTACTGTTGCTTTTGGAAGTCACCACAGGTCTGCACAATCCTATTGTGTGACTGTAGATGCCCTCCCCCAACCTTTCTCAAGGGAGGAAATGTCATAGCCTTCGATCTCCTCATTCGTCCTTTGAGAAAGTCCTCATTTGTTCACAGTTGTAGCCTTCGGTTTTACGTTGGAAAGTAGTGGCAAATATGATTAAGGTCTGCAGTCCTGTGGCATTGTACTGTCTGCGGAAAGTAGCACACGTGACAGCTAACTCCAAATTCTCAGTGACGCTTAAGGGACGGCCCTGCTCAGGGCCCAGCAAGTCAGCACCCCAGAGCGCACTGATCGATCATGGGGACCCATGACAGAGCAGAAAATTTGGGTTTGGTACATTGTTCAGGTAGCAGAGAGACGGAAGGTCTTCTGGGTTGGGGGTTTTTGTTTTTTGTTTTGTTTCAGTAGATTTTGTTTTGTTTAATCTCTGTGCAGTTTGCCTGAATGAATTGCTGTCCATTTATAAGGAGCCAGGGTTTGGGGGTGTCGTCATTTTATCTGACCCAAATACCTCCCTGGATAATTCCTCCTGTCCCTTATGTTCAGTTGCCTCTACCGGCTGATGGCAGTATGCCGGCGAGAGTTGTACTACAAAGAGAGCCTTTTTCTTGCGCTCTAGGGTTGTTGCATAGCCGTGCTGTTGAACCATCAATTTTTAAACTCTTTAAAGAAGCAGCTATTTTTTGAAATTAAAAAATTACTTCTCTAGGAATTCCCCTTGGACATACATATTCATGTATACCAGTTTGTTAGCTGACTCAGGCATTTATCCTAATGATTAACTCTTTGTTGGTTTCCAAAAATTGGCATCATTTACAATTTTATAGAATTACTGCCAAGACCTTTCTAACTAAGATGTTAGGATATTTGGGGTTCCAATTGTTAATCCCAGAAGAAAGTAATTTAGCTTCTCTTTTTAAACTTTTTTAACCTTTTAATTATATCACATAGAATTTTGATTATTTTAGTTAACTAGATATGTTTCAGAATGAAATTTTTGCTTCAGAATGACTTAAAATCAGATGTTATAAGTGATGCAAAGAGCAGTGTGAAATTTGCATAAAGATAAATTTGAATGTTGTAGTTCAGTTTTTATTAAATCAAGAGGCCCTTTCCACTATGATTTTTTTAGACTTAGGGATTAATAAACCCCTAAGATACTACGTGCTTGGGCTCAAGCCGTTCCTGTGGTGGATAATGAGGTTGTCCACACGAGCCAGGCTCTGTTTTTGCTGCAGACACTGTGGCCGAGAGATTCCCAGAGCAGCGACTCGCCACAGCCTCGGCCAGTGCTCCCTTTTTCCTGTGTCCGCGAAGTACAAGCAGGAGGACTCCTCAGACTGGCTGCCCTCTGCGGCCTTGCACTGCGGCTCTCGGAATTGGGAAAGATCATAACCAGTTCTCCAAAACAGGCAGCTGGCCCTGGGGAAGTCCATGTGGTTTTCCCATGATTATTCAAGATGATTATTTTCTGTGGTGGTGTTTTATTATCACATAACTTAAGAAAGCAGATCTCACACATTAGCTGACAACCACCACACCATTTTTTTGCCAAGGTAACGGGTACACACTGGGCTTCAGGAGTGACACAGAAGCCCAGCCCCAGACTATGTGAGGACTCCGTGCACACCCAGCAGAGGTGCCCTTTGCACCTGCTCCCCATCGCACCAGCATCAGTTAGGGCTGGCTGTGGACTCCGTGCCAGAGTCACTCCTGCAGGCTGCCCTCCGCACATCCCAGGTCAGTCTTCCTCTTCACAGAGTCCTCTCTGACACCCCCAACTCACTGATGGTTGGTGTTTTACAGAGTAGAATTCATCAGATTTAAGTCCTGCTCTAATTACAGATTGGTAAGCCTGGCTCCCCACTGCATACAGGGCCCCTTGGGGGTCTGGCTTGAAGGAGGGAGACTCTAAAGGGACCAGTGTGAGTGAAATAGGACACGGCCGTTTCCAAGGTGCCAGGAGTCTGACAGTGTTCCAAGTCTGTGTGCAGCGTGGGGAATCACAGGCGGCGGGCATGTCCGACTCGGGGCTGTGGTGTCCATGCTGTGCCAGGCAAGCCCTGCACTGATGGTCGCGCCTCACGGGGTGGAGCTTGTGTTGGAAAGTGACCCCTTCGGTCATCGATTTGGATGGCGGAGAATGTTCTGAGAGCTGTGAGGTCCAAGTTGCAGTATTAGCCTTCCTTCTGACCCCAGTGTATCACATCCACTCTCTTTGGGTTATATTCTCTGAAAGAAGGATTCACATGTTCCGACCTCTTAGTCAGTAGTCCTTAAGTATAACTGTTATAGATGCTCAGAAATCTAGATGGAGGTTTTCTTCGAGTAGTTTAATGAGCGAATTCGGCAGCAAAGTGGCCAAGAAATGGTTCTCCAGCCAGGGGAGTTCCTGCTCGTCCTCTTCCCGCCCAGATTCTCCGCTCACAATGGCCGAGTAGCCAGTGAGTGCCGCTGGCACCCAGCAGCACCCTGGGCACGCAGCACTTCCATGTCGTGTCAAGTGTACAAACCACCCTCTCACACTTAGAAAAATTGAAAGGGCATTTTTGCACAGAGAAGAAGATAAGAGACCCACGAATGTCATCTTTTATCTTTTGTTTTCAGTTGGCTGATGTTGGAGTTTTTGTTCTTGACATGCACTTGTAAACCAATCTTGCCAAGATACAAATCATTCGGTTTTTCACTGTAATTACCTCTCGTCCTTCCTGTCTTGACTGCTGACGCTCCTCAATGATTCTAATGTCTATTTTATGGGAAGCGGCCTTCCCGTGGGTTTCCTTTTACACACTGCAGGGCTATCTTTATACTTAAAAAACATTTTTTTTAAAGAATATTGCCACTAACCTCATGGGAGATTTGCAGAAAACCATTTAACCCACCTTGAGCAAAAGCTAGATTCCTCATCGTTTTCTTCAGCTCGTTGTGATAAAAAATCTAATTCAGCATTATTGTGCTACCTCAAAGGTAAAAATGTTTGAAGGTCTTGTTTTGGTCCTGAGTTCTATACATAGTGTTTGAAATGTCTTTCAATCGGAGTCATTTTTAAGTCACTGGGAAGAATCTTATTTTAACCTGTTTTACACTTGTGTTTTAATCTCAGAAGAATAAATGATTAATCCTTGCTCTGTAGTGTTGAACGTATAACGATGTCATTGTTTGCCATCAACAAGGTTGGGTTTTTTAAAAGGAAACTCTAGGGCTTGGCTTCGCTTTTGGTTAATAAAGGCTGACAAATCATGTCTGACTTTGCGGTGCAGCCTTGTGTCGTGCTTCCCCTCTCACGGCAGGACTCCAGGCCCTCGTATCCCTCATTTGGCAGACGCGTGGTTGGAACTGGGGTGTGCATTCTTAGAAATCAGAGAGGAGGCCTGAGCGTATATGTAGTAGTTAGGGTTCTCCGAAGGAACAGAACCAGCGGGGGTGGGGCGGTATGTGTAAAGAAATTTATTAAAGAATTGGCCTCGGAGTGAGTTGGCAATCTGTGGACCCAGGAGAGCTAATGGTTTAATTCCAGTCCAGGTCTGAAGGCCTGAGACCCAAAGAGCCAATAGTGTAGTTCCTGCCCAAAGTCCAACAGGCTCAAGGTCTGGGAAGAGCCGATGTCCCAGTTCAAAGGCATTCAGACAAGGAAGTTCCCTCTTACCTGGGGGAGAGTCAGTTTCTGTTCTGCTCAGGCCTTCGGCTGATGAGATGGCCTTAGAAGGGCAATCTGCTGTACCTCAGTCTGTTGATTTAAATGTTAGGATCAGCCTTACGGAAACTCCCAAAATAATGCTTGACCAAATATCTGGGTACCCCATGGCCTAGTCAGGTTGACACATGAAATTAACCACAGCTTCGAGTTGTTGGGAGATGGTGTGCGAGGGCATCCAGTATATCCCTCTCCAGGAAAGATACACTCACCAGTGAAGCCCCACAGAAACCATCTGCTCTCTGACAATGTTACTTGTCATTTCCTTCTCCGTAACACGGCTACCAGAAATAGCAATGACTCTGCGATAGCCCACTGCACCTACAGTTTCAAGTGACTACAGGGAGGTCGTTGTACTGTAAGGCCAGGTTCCAGTTTGACCTCGCCCTCGCCGGGCAGTTACAGACAGCCAGGTGATGCGCGAACACACAAAGTAGGCACGTGGGGCCCAAGGAACCGGTCATCGGACCCTCGGACCCAAACCAGCCTTGTTTCAAGAATTTAATTAAATTTTTTAATTTGTAAAAAATATCCCACTGGCCCTGGCTGGTGTGGCTCAGTGGATTGAGCGCGGGCCTGCGAACCAAAGGGTCACTGGTTCGATCCCCAGTCAGGGCACGTGCCTGGGTTGCAGGCCAGGTCCCCAGTAGGGGGCGTGTGAGAGGCAACCACACACTGATGTTTCTCTCCCTCTCTTTCTCCCTCCTTTCCCTCCTCTAAAAATAAACAAATAATCTTTAAAAAAATTAAATATGGTAAACCTTTGTAGTTTTGGTGGTGGTATTGCTATAAACAGTTAAGAAATGCCAGGACAGTATCAAGGCCGTATTGTCCACAGTCTCAGCCCTGAAGAGTGACTGTCATGTGAGGACTTTGCTTTCTGTGTACCTTGTAACAGGAAGCTAGATACTTGTTCTGTCAAAGTTACCTGAATATATCCTCTATATCCTCAGCGGTCATAGTGCATCAATTTTATAAGGACAATTAAAAAGTATTACTCGTACTATGGTTAAGGAAACGGAGGTCATCTCACAAGGCATCATGTTAAGTATAAATTTTGCTTCCTTTACGCATCCTCCCCGTCAGACGATGGCCAGCGATACGTACTGTTACCCGATTGTGAGATACGCAGGTAACCAGGGGTGTCCAACCTTTTGCCATCTCCGGGCCACACATTAAATATACAAACATTAACGAAAATAAAACAATCTCATAATCTTTAAACATAATTTTGTGTTGGGCTGTGAGTCACAGGTTGGACACCCCTGATTGTTCCTGTTAACCAGGAACATGCCAAATAATCAGTTGTGAATTCAGATAAGTATTATCCAAGTTCTGAATTAGAATCTCAGAAAGTGGGTCTGGCTCAGCTCATTTGTTTAGTGAACAAAACTTGGCGACCTGCTGTGGACTTTCCGGACACTGTGTTTAAACCCCAGGCGTTAGCAGGACTAGTGGTACTGAGGTCCGCTGGGCCCATCCCGGACCTGGCCTCCAGTGCTGAAGGCCGCAGCCCCAGCCTGCTACTTTAAGGACAGTCACGCTCGCAGAGGCTGTTGTTGCCCTTGGCCATGCTGCTCTTCTCTATGTGGGCTGCCATTGCCTCTTGGTAAAGTGAGTGGCTTTTGTTGTTGTTATAAAGGTTTATTGAAACACAGCCACACACTCAATTATTTATACAAGGGGGGACCCCCCCAAAAAAATGGAATTATCTTCTAGAGGGCAGGCCCCTTGTAATACAGGCTTCCCCAGCTAGGTGAGTGTTCTAGGGACCTGTCTGGATCAGTGCACCAGCTGGCGTTGCTGTGAGAGGCTGCGTTCAGCTTCAGTGGATTTTTTTTTTAAGACTCAATGCATTTGCCCATTTTATGATGGGTGATTTACTAGTGCACCTGCCCACACTGCGCTGAGTGTTCAGTTTTTAACCAAAAATGGCACGACCCCTGTGCCCTACCCTCCCTATTCACCTGATCTCAAAAAACAGCAGGAGCACTAAAAGACATCAAAATTGTCAAGTTCAAAAACTTCTGAGCAGTGGAAAAAAGTGTCTATTGGTGTATTGCATCAAACAGAGAGTACTTTGGCAGTGACCGAAGTTTAAACATGTAAGAATAAATACACTTTTATACATAAATTCCTGGGTTTTGGGGGGTTGCGCCTCGTATGCAATTTGTGATAGAGGCTGCGTGGCCTGTGAAGCCTTGTTGATGTCTGCCCCGAAGGGACTCGAAGTCCCCGTCATGAGGGTTAAGCTCAACCAGCCTGAAAAAGCAGTGTTTGCCTTTGTGATTGACATGAGCACTTTAACTGACAGCCGTGAGTTACTCTGGCTTTGATAACAGCCCCCTTTTTTAAAGATTTTATTTATTATTAAGGGGAAGGGAGAGAGAAAGACAGGGAGACCCCCCCAACGGGGGGGACACACAATCCACGGAGCCACACCGGCCAGGGTGACAACAGAGGCCTCTAAAAGTGTGCAGGTTGTGTATTCTGCCGTCGCACCAACCACATCTTCGGCAGGATGAAATTTTCTGGTCATTCGAGTGTATTGTTCTTGGCAACCCCTACCCAAAGCAAGGCAGCAAACTACATGTTCCCTTCACCTTCGCCCTCTGCTTCCTCCAACTCCACTGCTGTGGTCATGGCTGCAGTTGGCAGGACCTAGGGCATGTTTTCCCAGCCGGATACTTTGCACGGGGCAGCTTCAAGTGAGTGTCTTGAACACACAGGCGTGCAGTGCCCCTCACTGCTCTAGCTGGCATCACGCAATTCTGGCTACAGAAGCATTGAAGGAGCTGTGGAGGAAAGACTCGAGTTGGGATTTGAAGGAACCTCCCCCTCCAGGAAAGGGCTCCTCAGAAATCGTCATCTTCGTGCGAGTCATCCTAAACATCATGACGAGGTTTGGCCAGAGATGCCTTCCTGGCTGAGGTTGCCTTCTTCGATGGTGTGTGCTAAGAATCACAATCTTCTTACAGTGTCTTTTTTTCAGGTGGCATTTCTGCTCTTTCCTCTTTGACTTCTTTCCAACCAGAATCATGGATCCTGTGGGCAGTTCTTCCTGTTCTATGAAAACCAGTTATCTGGATTGTCTCTACGTACACGGAGTGAAGCCGGGCCCAGCCCATCTGTAGGCTTCAGGGCTACAGGGGCTGTAAAGGAGTGGCCAGGCTCAAGCGTGAAACCAAAGGGGACTGGGACACGGGGAAAGCCAGCAGGACTTGACTGTTCCTCATCAGTCAGTCCGTTCTGACAGGTCACAAGAATGAGCCCCGGTCAGGTGGCTCGGTTGGAGCGTCACCCTGTGCACCGAAAGGTTGCAGGTTCAATCCCTGGTCAGGGCACATACCTCAGTTGCGAGTTCAACCCCTAGTCAGGGTGCATATGGGAGACCACCAATGGATGTTTTTTCTCTCCCTTCCTCTCTGTCTAAAATCAATATCCAGTCCAAGGGTGAAGATGTAAATGAGTAAAAGAATGGGCATTTGAAACAGTACCAGCTAAAATGCCCATGACCTTCTTGGCCATGGGCCCACCCCTTCTCTGCAGAATTGCACTGAGCCAAGGGTCAAAAGTCACTGTGTATCATGCTGGAAACCAAGGTCCAGCACTCTCCTTTCTAGCCAGATCCTCCAATGCCCAGAATGAGGAAGCGGGGGTGTGCAATTGGATTTTGTCCCTAGTAAATAGGTAAAAAGGAAAAGCTGAAGTCCAGACCCACCAGATAAGCAAACCAGCACTTTCCAGCATAACATCCAAGCGTAGTTAAACTGGAAATTTTCATTCCGAAAATGAAAGGCCCAGGCACGAAGGAATATGTACAGCACACACCCCCATTCCTGCCATGACCCCA
>PVKM010041181.1:0-13223 GCA_004027735.1 Carollia perspicillata
ATAGACCGAAGTGAGTGAAAATGGGCAGAAATGGAAGTGGTTTATTTGAAGGCTTGTTTTGGGAGCCTGTATACAAACATGCCCTCCCTCCTGCACCCCTCCCCCCAACAAATCGGGGGGAGCTTCAGTTTCAGACTAAAATTGGAGGTTGTTCTCAGGAGAATCTAGGGGACTGAGAGGGGCTGTGGGTGCCCTGAGCTTTATTTTGGCATAATGGAAAGAGATGAGTGGCCCGCTCCCTGCCAAGACACCCTAAGAGAGCTGCCAGTTGACGTCCAGGCAGGCACACACATTTCCTACAGTCAGACCTTGTAAGGAAAAGGGTTGGAGGGGAAGCAGGACTACCGGCATCCAGAAGCCATCCAGTCCCCCCAAGCTTCCTTATTAGGCTACCGCGTGGGGGAGGGTGGACAAGATGCCTGGCAATTGTTCCGTGGCTAAGGAAGCATAAAACGTTCATTTCACTATCAAAGCCATCCTGTCTGTGGATGGCTCTTCTTGGGATTCAAGGAAAGCTCAGCCATCACCAGCCCATGGTGTCCATGGTCACTTCTGCCTGCTGAAAGAGGGGACAAGATCATGGAACAGTCAAGTTCATGCTCTTACAAGGACCTGTCTGAAAGGGGCTCATCACCTTGGGTAGACCACTTGTCTGCAAGCACACCTGGGACACAAGTGTAGCCATGGACCAGGAAGAAGAAGAGCAGATTTGGGTGGACAGGTAACAGCCTCTGCACAGATACAATGAAGGGACCACCAGACATTCGGTGATAAGCAACGGCCCCAGAAAGAAGGGGAAAGATGGCAAAAGGGGACAAGTGACCCCAGAGCCTATTCAGTGAATGTGAGAGAAGCTTTAGAATTTTTGTGTAGAGTTTTGAGAGGATATTGCATCGATTTAAAAAAAATCAGGCTAGGACAAAAGAACTCAGAGAATGAAGAAGTCATAATGTGCGATGACTGAAACTTAAAAATTCAATAGAAGGGGCAGTTGTTGGGTTTGGATTTTTAAGAGAAACTCATAGAAAAGTCTGGACTTGGGTACAGTTAAAGAATAAGATATTAAAGGCATGAGTGTTGTTGGTAGAGAGGCAGACGGGAGAAGGGACAGGGAGGGGCTCTGAATTCCTCAAATCACATGCTAGCAGGTCAAGATGTACAGTCTACACCTAGTGAATCAAAAAATAGAGGATTAAGTAGGTTCTTTTAACAGATAAAATTAATTGACAGAACTGAAAATAAATGTGAGGTTCCGGGGTGGGGAGTACGGGTGGTGGAAAGAGAAGAGAAAGTAATTCAGGCGAGCTTTCTGTTCTCATTCGCGTGATACAGGTGGGAGTTGACAAGTCAAGAAAGGCAGGTAAATGCAAGACATCCAGACATCGAGGGGAGCCACTAGGAAAATACGCAGGAGAAGTGGTTAAAAGTAGTTCCCTTTGGCAGGTAGGACTCAATACAAAGTGGGTGGGAGGTTTGTTTTTTATTCTATATGCTTAGATATTTTAAATTTCATTATCATATTTTTCTTGTGTAAGAAAAATTAAGTAAGTTCTATAGAAACACAGAGAGCTAATGGCAGTTATGGTGAGTTGGAATGAGGGCTGCATGTGAAGGTTAGGAAATTTTAACATTAAAAAAAAGTCTTTACTTGTCTATATTCTATTTTTTACAATAATAGTTAGCACTTGGTATTGAATTACCATACTGAAATTTTAAATGGCACCCTCCCTCATATTTCGCACGGTTTATGAAAGGAACAGGTGTTTTTCAACTGTAAGGACCCCCCGTGCACAAATCACAGGCCGCAGGCAGCTTATCCAAACCCCTATGGCGGGGACTGTAAACTTCCACTTCGCCACTAACGGCATTGACTTTTGTGCAGAATGGACCCTCGAAGAGCACTGGGCCTGATTCCCTGCCGGCCTACTTCGCAGCTTCGACGGAGTAGATTTGCCAATGTAGCTTACTGCACTGCTCCGTCCCTGCAAGGCAGCACAGGTGTGCACCGGTGCTTTCGGGTGCTGTCACCCCGGGACAGGTAGTGCGAGATTCTTGAAGAGTTGCATTTGAAGTGCAACATGACTACTTTTCGACATTGTTAACTCTGAACAGTTTGGTTCTTGCTGTGAGGTGTCTGAGGAAAACTGGACGCCAGCGGGCCAGCTCTTGTGGCCCCTGTTGTAATAGTCCTATGGGGATGTTTTCATGAACGCTGCCATTGTAACTGCAGCTGTGCATCGGGCTGATTTTGTTTGATGGCCATGTCGCTTCCAGATGTCAGGACCCACCTTAGGCTAGAAGAGATGGGAGAGAGAAGCTACAGGAAGCAAAAACATGTTTTGGTTCACTTAAGAATATTTCTTGCTTGCTAGCAATTATGATTTCTGTTTGATAGCTACCAAAAGTTGATGAGACGATATGACTCTCAACTTCACTACACCGGAAGTCCTCCGAGGGCCAGCAGGGGAGTGCAAGGGGGTGTGCTAATATGCTTGGTTCTGGCCCTGTGGGCATGTAATAAATATTTGTTGAACAAATACACACACACATATATATGAATGAATGAATGAATGAATGAATGAATGAATGAATGAATGAATGGCTAGATAGACTTCTGTTTTCCAAGTCTCTATCTGGCTCCTGTGCAGAAGCCTGAACCACCTCTCCAGCCATAGCTGCAAGATTACCAAAGTGAAATCTTTAAAATTTCGAGGCCTCTGAAGGCGCAGACTGACCCCGGAAGACTTATTTTCCAGCTCTGATCAAATGAAGCCGCAGGGACAGCCTCACCGCCTCCATGAGTGGCATTTATGCCAAATAGATTTCCCACGCTAGACAGTCCATTCTTAAGTGGGTGAATTTATTTCAAAGTTTAGACTGTAAATAGGGCACCATGGAAACCATAAAAATGAAGATACGGTGATTTACAGGAAGATGTGTGTTTAAATCAGAATATCTCCTTAGGTGAAACATATCACCAACCAAACAGATTTTATCAGGGGGCAGACTCAGAGGTAATGATGGGCTGACTGGTGGAAGAGATAAAGCTGAGGAATGGCTGGCAGAGCCATTGAACTTGGACATTCATGAGGATTTCCTTCCAGCAATTCCTTCTAGAACATGGCCCAGAGGGGAAACTGCTCTCCTAGCGTGGTCTCTGTGAACCTCTGCAGCTTTGCAGTGAAGTTTTTAAGAGAGCAGTACTGAAATCAACTCAACTCCTGTGTAGTTCTCGTTTCCCCAGCAACATCAAGGGCCTCTTCTGCCAGGGATGGAGATGGAAACTGTTTATCCCCAGGACTTGAAAGTTGCAGAACTGGAGCCCCCTTTCCCCACAGCTTGGAGGGGAGAGAGGATGTCCTGGAGCTTCACTTGTGGGACCCTCAGGCTGCCCACGGGGCCCCTTGTTGGGGTCTCCAATGAACCTATAGCAACGTGGGCCTTGCCCCGCCAGGGACCCTTCGGTTTGCCTTCCATACCTGGGCGCCTGCTGGCGATATACCTTAAAGATGAACACTAGGCATATGAAAGGTATCGTGAGTTGTAGTCTAACCCTCTCATCCTTCAGCCAACCTGTTACGGGGGGTCTGACAACTATGTCTCTACACAAAGGCTCCTTGGCACAGCTCCAAAAGATGCAGGAGGGCACACCCTTAAATATAATGTAGTCAAAGTGCTATTAAACTAATTATAGCATTTATTATAGAACTATGGTATTTACAAGGTAAAGTCATGCAACGTCGAACATTAAAGCAACATAATTACACAGAAACGGAGGGGAGCTCAGCCTATCAAATCCACGGCTCTCGATTAATCAGTTGGGTTAGTTGGGCTTATCCAGGTGAGCACAGACAGGCAGACGACCGCCTACCTCCTCGGGGAAAACTCCAGCATCTTGGGATACGGAGGCTTGCTAGTTCCTTGTTTTCTCTTCAATTTAGTGATAAAAGAAAAAGACATATTTTTTCCCTTTACAGGAATGGAGCCTTCCCATGGAATCATCAAAATTGTCAATCATCTGTATTTCTGCAAATCAAGTTGAAGAATGTTACTAAGCAACCGTGATGGTATCTCCGTGCATGGAACTGATACCAATCTTGTGGTCCTTTCACATAAAGGAAACGCTGCTGGCCACCCTGCACTCGTACACACCTTGTACACACCTTCTTGTATGCACCTTTAACGATTTGCAGGGTTGGTTTAGAACGATGAGGGCTTGGTTGCGCCATTCACTCTGTCTTTTTCACGTCTCCAAATCACTCAGGACGAGACGTTTAGACTTCGTCAGTTCCATTCGCTCGCAGAGGGACTACTGTCTCCTTCAGTTTGTGAGGGTTTTCAGGTATGTCTCCAATTTGACATCTTCCTTCCTATTTTGACCCTGTTCATTTGTTCTTTCAAGGGACAGAACCTCCCCCTTTGAGGTGCTCAAGTCAGAACTCCAGAGCCGTCCTGACTCCTTTCTGCATCTTACATCACATCGTTTAAGAAGTCCTACTGTGTCCACCTTCAAACTCTATCCCACAATGTACTTAACTTCTCAGAACTTCCATGCTCCCACCTGTAGTATTGGGGCCACGGTGTTTCACCCACCGCCAAGGAAGTGCTGGGGAGACTAAATGACATCGTAGCAATGCACGGTGACAAGTACCTGCTAAATGTTCAGTAGGTATTAACATCTGTTCTATCACCATGACTGGGCTTACGCAGCAACTAAAATTAAATACATTGTATGTCATAGCTCTATGGAATGCTGACAGATTCAGAGGCACAGCAAGAAAGAGACATCAATGCAGTGTCAACGAATAAAGAAATGTGTGTTTGGTACAGAACATTAAAATGCATGCAATGCTAGTTAAAGTTTGGAAAATGAAATTAGCCAAGAAAAGTACATAGACATTCCTAAAGAGACAAGTGAACAAAACATTAAAAAAAAATAACATTGGCAGCCAGGTATTCGCAATGTCCAAGCCAAGAACATTTATGGAAAAATCAAACAAAAAAAAAAACCCATAAACTTTAGTTATTAGATTTTAAAAGAATATATCTGAAATCTGAGCAACTCTCTTCACCTCAGTTTATTAGTTATTCTTAGAAATTTCTTCTTCTCCTTTCCTCACTTTTCTATTAAAAAACAGGTAACACTTACAATAAAAAATATTAAAAATACTTGTTTTACTGAAAAGGTAATGGTAGCCTTATATTTTGTAGTTTAACAAAGAGTCCGGTAAATTAGCGAAATCCTAGTTTACATTTATTATAGTAAGGTATAAATTTTTCAAAGCTTAAAAGCTAAACCAGTTTTAACCCAAGAAAATTAAATATCAGTTTACTGGAAATAGGAAGGTAAGTGAAAAACGTCAACTTTCAGGGATTAGTAGTTCACATTCCTCTTCAGGATGAAACTTACCCACACATGTACAAAATGTTATATGGGCTTCCGGGGAAAGGGAGCTGTTTTTACAGTGTGTTTAGTTGTTTGGTTTCGGCTCGTAAGTTGTATTATTAAATGTTTATAAAAGTTTAGACTATATAAAACTAATAAAAATGATACTCAGTGTGGCCATTCCCATAGAGTTGCCTTTGAATTGCAGTGCTGTGGTTTGGGTACTTTCAAGGCTATATTTATTCTATAATTTTAAAATATAAAAGTTAATAACTTAATAGTAGCCACTTGAACTCTAACTTTAATTGTGAAACTGTTTTTTCCTCTTGACATCACAATTCAGTATAGTCAGGAAAAGAAAATCGGGCCACCAAAAGGGCAAGCGCACTCAGATTCTGTTCTGAGATACTATTTAATGGCAAATGGTTTTCATGCACTTTGCCTCTTGCCCTCAGAACCTGCATCAGGTATATCAGTGGCCTGAAGTTGCCAACAAGTATCACGAAATGGAACAGCATCAGTCCTAGGCATGTACTCTGTTGGATGCTGGCAACTCAGGAGGGGTGAGAGAAGAAATACACATTCTCCAAGCTGTTGTCTCAGAAGTATTTCTTGAACTTCCGCTCTGTGCCAGGCACTGTGCTGGTTGCTTTTACCCAAATTACACCAGTTACTCCCTGTGAGTTTAAATCTAGAAGCCATATTCCACGGAGGGACAAAGGAAGTGGCAATACTGGGATCTGAACCCCAGTCATCTCATTCGAAGCCCACTGCATACATTCAAAAGCTCGAGTGCAGGTGAGTTAAGGAGGATGAGAGGATGGGACCAGAATAGAAGCCACATTTCAGCAGAACACTCGGCAGAGCACGGCATCCTATCATTCTGAGCTAGGAGGCAAGCTAAATTGGTCTTGTGGGCTTGTCTGCAGTGGGCACGGGTATGTTGTCAGTCAATGGCTTGACTCCCGGCTCTCTTTTGGTTACAGGTGGGGCAACAAGACAGAGTTGGGGAACAGAGCACCCTTCTTTGGACAGTAGTAACTCACCCCCATTATAAGACCACTGCTGGGAACAGAAGGGGCGTAATTCAGGCCCCCAGAGTCTGGTGCCGCCACTGTAGGTAGAATGTGATGGGGAAGCCCATGGCCTCAGTGGTCCAAGTGTTGGTTTAAGTTCATGTGCAAGATCACGCTACAGGGAGCAGAAACGTGAGGCCCAATTATTTGTTTATCAGGGGGCGAAGCTGACCAGAGGCTGACTTCCCCCACAAATGCCTTCCAGAGAAGGCTTGGACCTTTGCAATTCCTTTTCAACACCTTTAGAAAAGGTATCAATCTGATTGCCCAATGAGAAGGCGATGTCCCCTAGGATCATAGCATCGGTGCTTGGTGGTGGTTGTGGTGGCGGGGGGGGGGTATGTGAAATTACAGAAAGGGTGCAGAAGGAAGGGTCCCACTTGGCTCTGACTGATCCCAGGGAGAATTTCAGCTCTGTCACCTCCTGTGTGTGACCTTGGGGAAATCCCCTGTCCTCCGCTAGCCCCGGTTGCCTTGTCTCTAAAAATAGGAATTATACCTCACAGGATGGAGACAAATGAGATAATATTTATAAAATACCCCAGTGCCCATGAAAAGTAATAAATATATATTGACACTTTATTATCTTCACAGCACCATCACTAAGCCAGTTAAGAAAAACTGACGTTTGCGGAGTTACAATGTTCTCTATTTTTTTCAATCTAAATCCCAAGTGCACTTTTCGCCTGTTTTGGGGTATGCAGAAATAGAGAACAGTTGGCGACTTCCTTTTGCCAAAAAACTCTTTTAATATGGCCACACTGATTTTTAATAAGATCTGTTGGGACTTGGAGTGCTTTGAAGGAAAAATTGCTGCTTGACATAAGATATTATAAATTTACTTATAAGAGTAGGTAGTCTGAAATGTCTGATGAGGCGCTGTGTTTTAGACAAACTTACAAATACAGGTGAGCACACTTCTAACAATATCATATGGATTATGGAGTTTGAATGGGAATTTTTAAAACTGGCTATAAGAAATAAAAAATTACAGGTTGTCCATCTTGTATAGGTGATTTTTAAAATGTAAACCTTTACATTATATATTTCCTAGAGACATTTTACACTTTATGAGAATTTTAAACGTCAATGTGAAAATGGACTAGAAAATACTGGAGGTAAACCAACAATTTAAAAGTCATTGGAATGAAGTTAATTGAGGATGTTATTATGAAGAGAGTGCAATAAAACATTATTTGCTTTGGTGACTCAGTAACATCAGGCATTTGAACTGAAACCAGTGAAATGTTATGTGATGGGAAAACAATTGATCTCAGTTTTTATCTGCATATTCTCACTGCCTGGAGTTTCTTCTTGTTAAATAAAGTTCTTTACACCTTTCAAATAGTTGTGTTGCATCCTGGCAAATTAATAGCTTGAAATGATTATTCCCATCGCAAACATAATAAGGTCTTACCAAAGAGCTGCATGCAATTTTAGCCATACTAATTAACACAAAATAAAATAATATATTTAAGAAAAAAATGTATAAGAATTATAAGCAACTTTTATGAAACTGGCTATGGTAGACTTTTAAGATTGATTTAGAAACAATATAATTTTTTTCCTTTTAATTATGGCTTTTATTGGAAGAACTGTTAGATTTCATTATATTTAACACCTTAATTTTTAGCAGGCTACGATCTATCAGAAATAACAGAATTTTGTGGTGATAAAGGGAGTTCAGAATCATGAGTTGGGCACTGAGGCGGAATTTGCTTAAGGACTAGAAACTAGATCTTTTTCCTCTAACAATTGTTTGTTTATATCCCAAACTCATAGCCATAGCTTATTAAATGTCTAATTGCTATAATTGCTGTGGGAGGCTAGTTGATATTGTAAAGGATCAAAGGGCATATATTAATCTACAGTTTGAGAAAAGATACGTTCTTTCAACATTGGTGTGTGTGTGTGTGTTTGAAAATACAGCTGCAACAAAATTTGGGGTGATTTCCTATAACTAGTAGTAAATAACTTATCAAAACTAGCTTTTATAGGCTGATAGTTATTTTCCATATTAAAAAAACATGACTTACTTAAGTGTGGATTATGACTTTGGGTTTTTGCCCTGAGCTCAGTTGCCCCGAGTACTGATGTATGATACAGTACAGTTGAGCCTAGTCAGCTAGCACTTACTGAATGGACAGACAAAGGAAATTATTCTAGAAACTAGTGAAGTCCGGTGCGCCACATTTCTATAGCCAAAAGGAAAGGAAAAGTTAGGTCGTTTTTCTAAGCAATTTAAGCAAAAGTAATGGTGGGTCAGGAGGAAAGAGGGCACGAGAGAGAAGAGCAGAGCGCTGAGAGAAGGCGAAGTAATCGGGATGATTTATTCGATCGTTCCTGGCGTATTAGCTTTGGAGACCTGGCTGTAATATGGCGAACGGGCAGCATGTTAAATAGCCTTTTGGACTCTAGGTCCATCGCGGTTTCCATCAAATTCCACGGCCTTCGGGGAAGGCACATTCATTCAGGGGATTCAACCAATCTTTTCAGTGGGTGCCATTATCCAAGCTCATTCATTCTAGACTCATGACTGGGAGACGGTCAATATTGGTTCAGTATCCTTTCAGTGATATGGCGAGGGCTAGATATCAGAGCATCTTTAAGCCGGGCACAGTTTATCTGTAGCAATTTTCATAGCACTTCTTCCTGTCTGTTTATTAGTGTAAGAGCGGACATTGTCTGATCTGATTAGTGTGCTGATTGCAGATGAATAGCTATTGTCTAACTCAGTGCCGGGCACAAGGGAGGAGCCTGGTCCATATTTGTTGAAGGGGTTAAAGAATGAAAACACCACACACACACACGCACACACACACACGCACATGCACACACACCCTTCTCTTCCTCCTCCTCCCTTTCCACGCCTGAGAAGCAGCAGCGAGGCACAGGGTCCTTGCAGGCACACATCTGGTGGGGTGCAGCTCAGACATGTCTCTAGACTGGACACCTGTCTTGGGCCCACTGTCTCCGACAGCAGCTCTCCGAGTCTAGAATAGCAGCTCTTTGCTCAAACAACTAAGTCCATGCTCCATTATTAATGGGTGATAATGTGTTTCTGTATATTTCTCCTCTGTTGTGCCCACTCTAATGAGCTACTTAGTTCACGGTGGCACTGAGGAGCTGCTCAGGGCTGGTGGCTTTCTCCACTCAGTTCACTGAATGGCCACAATGCTTCCCCCCATTGTCTTTGTCACCTAAATAGGGAGCTCCTGAAGCAGGCACTGTTTTTGCAAAGGTATGCCTTAGTCCCCTGGGGAAACCCTGAACACAGCTCTCGGTTTACTGAGAAATAATCTTCAGAAACCACTCCCTGAAAGGCTGTGACATGCCTGGCATGTTATGTTAGCTCCTCTCTCTACTCCAGGCAGCTGTACTTCCAGGGAGACATTGGGACCCTCATTTCCAGATGAGACAACTGAGACTCCGAGGCTTTCAGCAACTCACACAGTGTCAGGTAAATGTAAGAGCTAGGACTGAAATCCAGACCCATCCATTCACAGCCCTTGCTCTCCTCATGGCGTGGTGCAGCCTTCTCCATATCACAGACAGAGTGCTTTTATGACACAGTGCGTTCCAGGCACTCGGCGAGCAAAGGAGCGTGACAGTGTGGTCACCCTCAGAGAGCTTGTGTGTTGGCCGCCCTTGGTATATGCTCTGTGATTAGACACCTACGACACAGGCAGGGGGCCACCACAATATAAGAACTCAGGGAACTCTACATTGTAGAATGACCACTGCGTCAGGAACCCGAGCTTTACCCAGACATGACGATTACGGATTGTAGGATCCATGTACACGACGTGTCCAGGGAAGGCAAACCCCTAGAAACAGAAAGCAGACCAGCAGTCGCTGGGAGTGGGAAACGGGGCAGGGGGTGACTACAAGTGGGGGGCAGGGATATTTGGGGGTTGGTGGGAATGTTCTTCAACTGGATTGTGGGGAAGATGGTGCAACTCGGTAAATTTACTCCAAATCATCGCATCATACACTTCAGATGGGAGCATTTTATGCTATAAAATCATACTGCAATAAAGCTGTTAAAATTTCAAGAAATCAAAAATAAAATAAATAAAAAGTCACCTGTGATATTAAAAAATGTATGGTATGGCACAGAGAAAAGAGTTCGAAGTGGATGTAGTGACTGAGAAGCAGATAAGGCCGGAGGTGAAAGTCGCAAAACAAATAAGCCAAGAATATGTAGAATTCAAGTTGGACTGAAAAAGCGACGCGGAAAACCCAAATCTCGTCAGCTACTTCACACCATAGATGAGGTCCCGTTGATTCACAACCAGTGCCCATCATCTGGAGTGACCGTGATATGTCATCATTTTCCAAAATCGTAAAGAGCCTCGATAAAACAGAAAGCATTTAGAGTTGGAAGAAGGAAGATTCTGAATCAGGTTCCTTAAAGAATAAACCTGGAAGCATACCATTTTCACAAGCATCCCTGATCTTCACGGCTTTAATCAACATGCATACTACACTCCGTGCAGTTCCGATCCTCTGCACGTAGGGGATTATATTCTTCTTTTCTTCACTGTTGAAAATGCTCCACTGCCCTGGCCAGGTGGCTCAGTTGGTTGGCGCATCATCCTGTACACGAAAATGTTGTAGGTTCAATCCCTGGTCAGGGCACATACCTAGCTTGCGAGTTCGATCCCCAGTTGGGGCACATACAGGAGGCAACCAATCCATGTTTCCTTCTCACATCAATGTCCTCTGTTTCTCTCCCCTCCTACCCTTCTCTCTCTCTAAAGTCAATGATCATATCCTCGGGTGAGGATTTAAAGAAAAAACTTAACAATGCTCCACTAAATAGTTTCGAACATTCACTTTTGTGTTCTCTGATTATTTCCTTAAGACACATTCTTAGATGATAAACCAGCACAAAATGCATGAACATTTGCTTTATGAAAATGCTTAAAAATACATATTATTTCCAGATTGCTCACTTTAAAAAATTGAGCTAATTTACATCAACATGCAAATATTTAATAAGTGTCCTCATTTTGCTACGATTTCACCAGCATTAACATAAATGTTTGCTTATTTGGTACCTCAAATGGCATCTCGTGTCTTGCTTGAATTTCAATATTTATGGATTAGGTCAAACACTTGAAGACAGCTTTCGATGTTGTTTAAGGAAGTGGTTGAAACATTGTTAAATGATCTTGGAAGGAATATTTCAGTTGGCATTGATTAGTCATCAAGAATAAAGTGGAAAGAGAGATTCCTACTTGTAAGACACCCATCACTCCAGGAAGATCGTTTTAACTATTTACTGAAACTTACTCTTTATGTCTGGACGATGACCTCCAGCGTCACTTACATGAGGTTACAAGTCTTTCACATTCTTCACCAGAGATTTTTGCCTGGTTTGCTTAAGTCATGGTGGATATTTTTAAACCCACCTTTCAGGGAAAATTTGATCCATACTATTTTCTATTTCCCCATAATTTCAGGGGTTTGCAGTTTATCTGAGAACTCAGACAACCAGCAGAAATACAAGAAAACGCTGCCCCAAACTGTCGTGTGCAATTTGCTTGCCCCTAGAAGACCGCCTTCATCAGACTGCTTGCTCTCACGTTTCAGAGAGAATATAGACGTCTGTTTCTTCTCAGATATTACAAAACAAGCCTAAAGAAGAATTACTGGTTTCCTAGGTAACTCGCCCACAGAACGTACTCCCGATGGAAAAGTTTGCAAACTCACTTTTTAGCGCCATGCCCCCAGGACTGGCTGGCTAATGTAGTCCGTTTTTTGGAAAGAGCACCAGGCATTCAAGGCCGCACCAGCCTACCCGACAGCGACAAACGGCTCTGGTGTGCTTGTGGGCGGAAAGGAGAGGGAGCTGCTCTCCTCGTGGTTCCTGCCTCACAGGTGAACGTGCCTTCTGTGCTGACCCCATACTAAAGCGCCACCTACGGGCCCTCACCCCGCGTGTTAAGTGGAGGAACGGGCAGGGAGCAAGGTGGAGAAAACAGGGCTCCGTACATCTCCTGCCCTGTTTTCCGGGAGGAAGAAGTCTTTGGTGCCTGGAGCTCCTCTCCAGCAGCCACCTTACCCGCAGCAGAGGGGAGAAGGCTGGAGCGCTGCACGTGCACATGGAAAGCACCCCAGAAAGTTCGCTCCCTAGCTCTAAGGGTTGAGCCGTGGCGATCTTACCAAACCTTGGAGACTAAGGCCCCTTCATGGCTAGGATTTTAAACATACTATTCCTGGCCAACATCATTGCAGAGAAATGTATACTCGCTAGGAAAAAATGTAGTTCGATATTAAACATACACTACGTTAAAAGGCAACTATACTAGGCTTTTGTCGCACAGTTTAGGTTAGTGGCACATCTGCGTCGATTTCTAAGGATAAGCTAGGACAAACCCTACGAAACCAGGGGGTTTAAACATTTCCACTTCAAGTGTTGCTCTGTTTTTATTTGTCGACCGTTCCAGCCAATACTAAAATCTGGGAGTTTGCCAATACTGTCAGCAGGTAAAAAAGAAGCCTCTATTCATTCATTCAAAAATTGCGTGTTGAATAGCTACTGTGGAGCGAGTGCTCAGCGAGGACAGAGCGGTGCCTGCGCCGGTCACTGCCCTGGATCCAGCACATCGCACGGTGCCCGGCCCTTGGGGAGGCGAACAGATGGCTTCTGAATAGAGAACCGAGTATGCAGATGCCAGGGGCAAAGGGAGAGAGGTGTTCTCAGGAGGTCCAGAGCCTACGGGCAGAGAAATGTGCTTTGAGCTAATTTCCCA
>PVKM010041182.1:0-13216 GCA_004027735.1 Carollia perspicillata
TGCACTCAGTCATTTCTGTGAGCATCCTGATTACCAGTGTTTTGAACTCTGCACCTGATAGGTTGTCTATCTCCTTGTGACTTAGTTCTTTTTGTAGAGTTTTGATCTGTTCTTTCATTTGGGCCATATTTCATTGTTTCAGTGCACCTGTTACGTTGTAACCATTCTTTTAGTTTTTTAGATGAATGCCAAATTCTACCATATTAGGAAGAAATGAAAGTACAAGTTTTCCTGGCATATACTGTTTTAACCAATAGGCACCGTGACATTTCAATCAATAATAATTCAAGAAAGAATTGTTATTGCTAATGTTTCTTCACAAATTAGTGCTTTGTTTAAGGCTTAAATAAAACCAACTACAGTTTTAGTTTCTGTAGTTTTTTTTTTTAATTCAACGACTTTTGCCCCCCATTCAGTGTATCCCCAAAGGCCATATCACCTACCCTTAGGCTGGCAGCAGGTCACATTGAAAAGAACACTGGTCTAGAAATCGAACATTTGTCCTGAACTGCCTGTGTCTGTCACTGATTCTTTAGATTTAAACAGGGTCTTCCCACCCTGGCTGGTGTGGCTCAGTGGACTGAGTGCTGGCCTGCAGACAGAATGGAAAGGTTGCTGGTTTGGAGGCAAGTGAGAGGCTTGATGTTTCTCTCCCTCTCTTTCTTCCTCCCTTCCTCTCTCTCTAAAAATAAATACATCTTTAAACAGGGCATTCCCTTTATTTAGACTTAGTTTCTTGCAGGGGCTGAATAAAGATGGTTCTTTATAATTATAGAATTCTATGGTTCTCCAACGCTCTTCACTTGTTACCTATATATGTTGGACAATGTGACATTAATGCCTCCAAACTTACACATATACACACCACAGCCTTATACAGAAAGTGAATTCTCCTCATCTAGATCATTGATAGATCACCCAGTTTGGTACACTTTCTAGAAAGAACAGAAAATAATTCATATTTAAAGCAATTAATACCTTAATAATTAGAATATCCTTAACAGCATGTAAACTCTTATCTCTTTCTTTCCACAGAAGAAACATAAAGTTGACCATACTTCTTGCCCTTGCAATTTGCTCCAATTTCTGCTTATTTTTATTAGATATTAAATATGAAGTTACAAATATAAGTGAAATAGTCATTGCCAACATTTTCTTCTCAAAACTCAGCTTCCCAAATATAGTTCCTTCACTCCCAGGTATATGAACTTACACAGTTGCCTTCCGGGATTCCCACTTGTGTTGTACATCCCAGGGTCAAGAAGCCACAGCTGGTTTTTACTTTTAGGTTACTAGCATCTAAGAGGTACACGCAATCATTTTATTTATAATTAGAAC
Source organism: Carollia perspicillata (assembly GCA_004027735.1). NCBI lineage: Eukaryota > Metazoa > Chordata > Mammalia > Chiroptera > Phyllostomidae > Carollia > Carollia perspicillata. Next base: position 1,339 of record PVKM010041182.1, read on the forward strand.
CATAGACAGCACCTTCTTGGAGACACCACTGGTGTCACAAAAGTTTCTGGGGTCCTATTCCTCCCCCATCCCACCAAAAACAAAACAGACAAGCTAACAAAGGACAGCTGATCCCAGGACTTCCAAGGGACAGGTGAGGCAGAAGACAAATCAGGAACCCCTGAAAATTTAGATGAAAACATCCAGGAGCCAAGCCCTCCAGAGGAAGAGAGTCTGGGCTAAAGGAGAGAGTTGGAGTTGGGCATCCAGAGGGACAGGGAGCTGGTCTAGATCAATAGGGGCCATGAGAGGCACAGCCTCAAGGCCATGATGTCGCAGGAATAGCACCTGCAGGGAAGGCTGAGTCTGAGATGCTTCTTCTGATGCATAACTGGGATTAGAGGGTCCGAAGTATCTGGGAAAGCCCGCCCACTCACCCACCAGTCCAGGCTGAGCAAACTCTCCTCAGAGGAGTTTCCTGCAGGCAGGCTCACAGTTCTTCCACGGACTGAAAGCAAGCATGAGCTTACAAATAAAGATCACATAACAGAAAAAAAAAAGAGCTACAATGTGCAAATCTGCAGATAAGAGAATAAGATTTAAAATGAAAAAAATTGCAGATATTAAAACTCTTTGACCTACTAGAAAATAGCTACATGAAATTGGCAAGACAAAAGTACAATTACAATAAGTATATAGTAAAACTATGAGAAATAAATAGCTAGACTTGAAAAAATATAATTTATAGAAATAAAAAGCAATTGATATTATATATGCTGAAATTTGAAGGCTCAATAAATGTCAATAAATAAATGATAGAAGGAAAACACAGAGGCCAGGGAATGGGACTGAAGGTTCCAACCCTTTCATCATACCTTTGTCTTTCTGGCCACTAGTCCCCCTCCTGCATCTCTCAAGGGGCTGGAGCCAGGACATCGAATTAGCACACAAAGACACTCTCACCACTCTGGAGACTGTAAAGACCCGTGTGCCAGAAACCAGGCACAATGACCAGTGATTTATTTTTTATTATTTAACATTCCTTTTTAGCCTGATGTTGCCTTTCAGGGGATGATTTTAATTCATTTATACTTGTGATGGTGTGATTAAGCAGGGCACTGCTTTACATCTTGAAAGTGAGACCTTCAGTCATTTTGATACTAAACCAATGAGAGTATTGTTCTCAGCGCATTAACTGATTGAATTAACAGAAATCACATTCTATTTTACATATTTGACATGAAAGGGGATAGAGTCCGTTTTTTCCAAAAGTTATTTTTAAAAAGATTACACTGAAACTGAAAGATTTTATCCCCCATCAAAACAGGATCCACAATATTCCTGATATTTCTTAGTTCCCTGAAGTCGAAAGCAATAATTTGCAGATATAAACTTGAATCAAAGGAGCTTTGTAAAAGGGTCTTTGCAGATGTGATTAAGGTTATGGATTTTGAGATGAGAAGATTATTTGCGATTATCAAAGTGAGCCTATTCTCATCACATAAACTCTTAAAATTAGACAACCTTTCCCAACAGAGGTCAGAGAGATGTGATCACAGATGAAGAGGCAGGAGAGAGAAGGCAGGACAAAGCTAGTCATTGCTGATTTTAAAGACAAAAGGGCCTACAACCAGGAATGCAGGCGAGCTCTAGCAGCTGAGAACCACCACCAGTGGACCGCCAGGCAGCAAGTAAATGGGGATTCGGTTCTGCAACTGGGAGGAAATGAATTCTCTAGCCAAACTGAATAAGCGAGGAAACAAGATTCTTGCCCAGAGGCTCTATAAAGGAACACAGCCTGTGGAGACTTTAATTTTAACCCAGTGAGACCTGCGATAGACTTATGACGTACAGAAATAAAAGGTAATTTGTGTGTGAACCACTAAGTTTGGGGCCATTTGTAATGACAGCAATAGGAAAATTAATATAAGACCTTAGGATAGTGAAGAAACGTTGTCAGAGTCACACAACTTTTAGAGATGACACTGGGACTGGAACACTGATTTCATTTGCTATTGATCTACCCTTAGTGAAATTGGAATATACCTATATTTTCCTGGTAATAAATATCAAACTGCTTCCTAATGGACATTTAGCAAATTAGCAGATGTTCTGAAAGATACCAATAATAATGGTGTTATTAAATTAATGCCAATTAGTTTTCGGGGAAAAGAATAAGAACTTTTTTTTTATTTTGGCTTAGAGGAATGAAAAGAATTTCCCCATTTTATTTCACACATATCAGTTAAGAAATGCTCATTTTATTGGCAACAGAGCAGATGTCAATTAGAGAAATAGAAATCAAAACCAAAATGAACTATCACTTCACACCTGTCATAATAGGTATTATCAAAGAGACAACAAATAAGTATTGGCAAAGATGTGGAGGAAAGGGAACCCTGATGCACTATTAGTGAATTTCTAAATTAGTCACAATATGGAGATTCCTCAAAAATTAAAAATAGAACTACCATATGACCTAGAATTTCTACTTTGGGTATTTATTCAAAGAAAATGAAAACAATAATTTGAAAAGATATATGCACCCCTATATTCATTGCAGAATTGTTTATAATAGCCAAGATATGGAAGAAACTTAGGTGCATTGATAGATGGATGAATAAAGAAGACACAGTATGTATACATACAATGGAATATCACTCAGCCATAGAAAGAATGAAATCTTGCCATTTGCAACAATATGGATGGACCTAGAGAATATTATGCTAAGTGAATTATATCAAAGAAAAACAAATATCATGTTCATTTATATGAGAATCTAAAAATCAAAACAAGCAAACAAAACAGAAACAAACTCACTGATGCAGAGAGCAAATTGATGGTTACTAGGAAAGCAAAAAGGGATTAAGGAGTACAATTGTAGCACTAATGGTAAAATAAGTCTTGGGGATATAATGTACAGCATAGAGAATATAGCCATTACTACTGTAGTTATATACAGTGAGACACATGGTTACTGGTCTTACTGTGGTGATGACTTTGTAAGGCATAGAAATATTGAATCACTGTGCTGTATACTTGAAAGTAATAAAATATTACATGTCAACTACGATGTGTTTTTAAAAGGCTATCTGCTGCATTTGCTAGAATTCTAAGAGCAGCAGGTCAGGTTCCCTAGAGAGTGCAGGCTGGAACTCAACATAAGGTATTGCTTTATTAGTTTATAAGTTATGTATTTTAAACTATTATAAGAAATCAAGAAAATATATGGGAATTTTTTTAAACCAAGAGATTGCAGAATTTTTAAGTAGCCCATATAGGACTTATTAAAGTTGGAAAGCCAGCAAATTATAATGACAATGAACTTGGAGTTGGAAGCAAAAGGTTTCTCATGGTGTAGCCTCGGGCAAAAATCTTTCCAAGTCTCCATATTTTCATAGTGGAGAACCAAATCTGTTCCTGCCTGCATGCCATGTTGTTTTAAGAACCACATGATATAATAGAGATGAAAGTGATATGAAAAGAGATCACAGAAGGTACTCTGGACAAGGAGCCAGAAGAGCTGTTACTTTTCCATCTGCCATGTGACATCGTATAATAAGCTGCTTTATTCCTCCAAACTTTGGTTCTCCCATCTGCGAAGTAGAAATAATATAACATTCCCTTCAAACTTTACAAGATACCATCTTTGAAAGTATTTTCAAATGAGAAAACTCTCAAGAAGTCACGTACAGAGAAATCTAAATACTTTCTGGGAAAATGATGTGATAACATATTATGGATGGAACTGTTCTCCCAGATATAGAAATAATACTATTTCTAGATGTCTATGTAAAGCCACAAGTTTGGTTTAACTTCCAAGGAACTTAAACTTTAAAAGAAATATAGTATTCGAAATGGAACCATTATGTATATATGCAGAAGACTAACAGAGGGGGTACCTATTGTCAAGCCAAAAAAGAAACGCTTTGCATGGGAGCTCTCTGGAAGTCAGAGATGAACAGTAACAACACTGAGCCATGGAGGAGGATCTCTGCGTTCATGAAGAATAGACTCTCTCTCATGTGTTTTCAGAAATACCTGAAACATCATAAAAGATCCCACTGATGAGAAAGATGACACATCCTTTTGGATGGAATTTGGATTTATAACACTTCGTTATATTAAAAACACATAGAAGTAGAAAACATTAAATTGTATTTGCAATCTGGTTGAAAAGCTTTGCCTTATAAAGATGTTTAGAAGACTCTAATATTCATACTAGGAACACAATTCCAGTGAACTAATCATACATGCTCAGATGAGCCAAGTATCTACTTCTTGACACAAATTTAAAAAGAAAAGATATGTTCTGTTCAGGTGGGTCAGAATCCAGAAAATTTAATAATTTCTCATCAATTGTACTTTCCACTCTTGAGACCAAAAGTGTTGACCTACTATTGATAACTATCTGTAAAACATCCTGGAAGTCAGCATACTGTTTCTGGACAAATTGTGGTTATTTATTCCTCTATTCTTACAGCTGTTTACAAACATTAAGTTTTATATTCAAAATTAAATTGTTAATTTCTTTAAACAAGTAGTAGGACAACTCTTGGCAAACTCACTGTATAAAACCCTATGTCTTCATAAAACATAGGAACTTAGTATAATAACCAGATCAACAAACAGAAATGGAATAGCAAAATACTATTTCAAATTTCTCAGAATACTACTTAAGTAACACAAATATAATAAATTGTTAAGATAAAAAAACAATTATAATACACTTATACAGTAAGTTAAAATGACTCCTTAAAATTCTTGCCATGCATTGCTTATCTTTGTGATCACTGAGACCTGGATTTATATCTTCTCTCTGGTGTTTATTCATTGCAGGAATTTAATCTACTTACCCTCCTTCATATACAATGCACTTGGTACGAATATCTGCTTTATCTGGCTGCAGTGAAGGTACAAAGCTCCTACCGTAACTCTTGGTACATAAAAAGTATCAAAAAATGGAAGATACCCTTTGTTTTCTTGGCTCATAACCATTGGAAATAGAGGAAAAGCATTCTAGTTTCACAAACTAAAGGTCCTGAGAGCTAGATTCTAGCACCTACTTCAGCAAAGTCCTTGTAATAACCAGAGCAACATTCTACAATTGCATAGAGCTTTATCATTTAAAACACATCATAACCATCTTATTTGACACAGATTCATAGTAATAGCTAATTTATACCCTTTCAAAGTAAAGACAACTGAGACTCAGAGAAATTAAGTGACATTTTAATAATTTTTAGTGTACTAGATATATTTTGACTGCCGAGGATTTTTCTTTATCATAGCAAACATCTTTTCCTACAATTCATTGATAAGGTCCTTGTGAGAACTTCCAAGTCTAACACAAATCCATACTCTTTGCTACAGTAGATTGGTCCAAGAGTGGGAATAAGAATCATCTGGACCCAATAACAGCAACCCACATTCACAGTGGTCACAACTGATTGGTTCAACAGTGCACATGTGACTCAATCTAAACCAAAGATTGAGAGAATCTTTCTCAAGATTCTCCGACTTAAGCCAAGAAAGTTTCTCTCTGATAACAGAGATTTAAAATATGTCTAACTTTGGAGCTACTGGCATCTATGACTTCTGTAAAGTGGGAATGGTTATTCTAAGCCAGAAACAAAAAGAAGTAAAATTAAAAAGAAAAATAGAGGAAAGATGAAAGAGTAAGAGGTGGACATTCTTGCCCATTTATTCATGAGATACGGGTTCTCTGCATTCCTGTCTCTGGTTGCATGGGGAAGGCCAGTATCTGTATAATAAGTTCTGCTTTGGCTGGAGCTAGTGTATAAAGCTTTTATAACTTGGATCCAAAAGAGTCTAAAATGGAGGTTTTGTCTACAACTAAATTTGGTGTTCTTTTCACTAGACAGACCACGTATAATCATCACTGTTCTGCAAACATACCCTTTTGCCATTTTTATTAATTTAATTGTTGGTCTTAAGTAGGAAAGAGCTGTAAAGTATGACAGTAGAATTTTATGCATGCATTGAAAGTGTTACAGTACTTGAGAAAAAAATGGTACAAAGAGGACAGACCCATGCCCTAAAACTGCTTCAGTGCATGCAGTGCATACTACAATGCAACTTGTGAAGCCTGAGTTCCTCAAACTCGCCCAGCTCCATATAACCCCAGCCCATTCCACATAGGTTTTTCATTTGTTTGTTTGTTTTGCTGCTGTTTAGGTCTCCCAACCCCCAGTCTACAGCCTAGACAACTCTTCACCTAACTAAGTGTTGTTACCCAGGCCTCGGCACAGAGACAATTTATTCCAGGAAGCCTTCTCTAATCTCCAAGTTTGGGTTCTGTTCATCTCCTCCATGCTCTAAAGCCTTCATAGTAAACCTATCACAATTCTTATTGCCGTGCAGTGAAATCGCCTGATAAAAGTCCACCGACATAATGTAATCTCAAGAGGGCAACACCTAACCTGCTCAATCCTACCTCTTCAGTATCTTGTGTTTAATGCACGGCAGACACTCAACAAATATTCCCAATACTCGATCTTTGGGAATAAACTGCTTTGAGGAGTTTTATAAACATCAGATCACCCCCAAACCAGTTGCTGATGAGGAACCTCACTTCCTAATGAAAGCATTTGCCTTACTCATTTGTGTTGGGGTGGACATTAATTGAAAATCACTTGATTCCAAAATGCCTGAAGTCCTCTTCTGAAGTCCCATAAACAAATATTAAAGGTAAACCTCAACAGGCACTGAAATAGGAACTGTCTTCAAACTATATTTAGATAATTTTATTTATATTCATAATGGAAAATGTGAATTAATATCTATTTTCACCAAATATTGTTCACTGGAAAAGTACTTTGCCACAGACTAAAACTTAAAATTTAACTCTGTCATCTAACTAGCCAATTCTAGATTTTGGCAATACAATTGTAGACTGTGTATTCTCAGAACCAAAATCCTTTGCCTTATGTGAGCACATTTAACTATGTAACCAAAACTGTCTCAGAATGTTAAAAAGACAGTGATGAAATTTAAAAAAATAACTCAGTTAAGGAAATATGTATGCTACTCAAATTCCACCAGCAATTTAGAGGGTACAAAACCAATGATCGTCTCACTGGGTGACATTAATCTGACATAAACAATAACACCAGGAGAGAAATAAGTCTAAACACATGCCTGTCACAAGGACATAGGTTGAAGGGAGGCACAGAGAAAGCCCAGTGTTCTAGTTTCTACCAACTGTGCTGAGACAGTGTTTCCACCCTGTTGTGGATTTGGACCTTCTTCACATTCCACTGTGGTAGAGTCACTTTGGGGTTGGTTGAAGAGCATGAGTCAAGTTCCTGTGTTTTCACTGGATCTAGTATTTGAATATGGATATATTTATAGCCCTTAACACGAGAAGAAACTAATTTTCATATTTCCCTAGAAAATACCAAGAAGGAAACAGAAAAGGGACAGAAATTATATTAGGAATGACTATGAAGCCCTAAGCTCAGCATAGAATATTGTATAATAATAATCATATCTTATTAATATTGTGCCAATCTATTTAATATTTTAAATAAAATGGACCAATATGTACTTAGTGTAGCTCCCTCAAGAAGAAATGGAAAACATAAATAGTCCTTAAACCATTAAAAAAAAGTATATTAGTAGTTGAAAATCTACCCATGTAATCTTAAGATGCCAACACTATAAATTACAGATGGATTCTACTGAGTAATAAAGGAAAAGATGTTATAAACTAAGTTTACTCATTGTCCTGTAGAGTCCTTGCATTTGAAGAGTTTACATTTTTCTAAAGAGATGGTTACAGGATTCAGGGATGCCCAAATAATAACTTATTTAAATATGGAGAAAAGAGCCCTCACAGCCGCCACCCCTTCCCCTCAACAAACAAGTTCACATGGGTGTGCATCCACGCATCTGCGCACACGGACTCCCACTGCAGCCAGTACAAGCCTGTAGCTTCCCAGCAACCTACACATGTGCAGACACCGAAGTCAGCCTCAGCCTGGGTTTTGGGCAGAGAAAAGGGAAATGTTTCCAAAGCCAGATACAGCAGCCCCTCAAACTCTGCCCCCAACCAGGGGCCTAACTTGAAATATCACAAGATGGAGGCATAGGTAAACACAACTCCCTCTTTGCTCACTTCCTCATACAACCATAGCAAAAAATTTAAAACTAAACTACAAAACAACTATCACCTAGAATCATCAGAATATTGAGCTCCATAGAAAGCTGACAACAAAGGAATGAAAGAAATCACAGCCATCCAAATGGACAGGAGTGGAGGAGATATGATGACACAGAACTTGCAGTGTCACAACCACATGTGGTGGATAAAAATCAGGAGGGATACCTCAGAAGTGAGGGATGTAAGCCCCATCTCAGACCACCCAGCCCAGGGTTCCAATGCCAGGAGATAAGTCACTATAACTTCTGGCTGTGAAAACCTATAGGGATTGTGCAGAAGAAAGTGTGGGATTCTCAGGCATCTCCTCTTAGAGGGACCATAACGAAATTAGGACTTACACAGACCCACTCCCTCTGGGCTCAGCACCAGGGCAGCATCTGGAAGGGCAACAGTGGCATACAGGAAGAATCTGAAGTTCTTGGCATCAGGGTGAGTGCCAGGGGACAGCTTCCTCCCAGAAGAAACTTCAGAGGCCAAGTAGCTGCCATTATCCCTTCTCTGAGCCCTCTACCACATGTATCAACACACCAGCATATCACATCTGAGAAACCATCAACTTGGTTCATATAGGTAGCCCTGCCCTAGCCATTACCTAAGGCTCCACCCCATCCAACTTATAGGTGCACCTTTCTATATAGGCCACACTACTAAGAAAGTGAGACAAAACAGCTCTACCTAATACATAAAAGCAAACACAGGAGATTGCCAAAGAGAGGAGTCAAAGAAACATGGCCCAAATAAAAGAACAGAACAAAACTCCAGAAAAAGAACTAAACAAAGTGGAGATAAATAGTCTATCCCATGCAGAGGTCAAAATACTGGTGATAAGAATGTTCAAGGAACTCACTGGGTACTTCAGCAGCATAAAAAAAGACCAAGGCAGCCCTGGCTGGTGTAACTCAGTGAACTGAGTATGGGCTGTGAACCAAAGGGTCACCGGTTTGATTCCCAGTCAGGGCACATGCCTGGGTTGCAGGCCAGGTCCCCAGTGGGGGCCATGTGAGAGGCAACCACATATTGATGTTCCTCTCCCTTTCTTTCTCCCTCCCTTCCCCTCTCTCTAAAAATAAATAAATAAAATATATTTTTTAAAAAGACCAATGCAGAAATGAAGGTTACACTAAGTGAAATGAAGAAGAATTTACAGGGAATCAACAATGGAATGGATGAAGCTGAGAATCAAATCAATGATTTGGAACATAAGGAAGAAAAAAAATTCAATCAGAGCAGTAAGAAAAAAAAGGAATCCCCCAAAAATAAGGGTAGGAAAGTAGCCCCTGGGAAAACTTCAAATACACTAGCATTCAAATCATAGGGGTGCAGAATGGAGAAGAGAAAGAGCAAGAAAATGAAACTTACTTGAGAAAATAATCAAAGAAAACTTCCCTAATTTGGGGAAGGAAATAGACATACAAGTCCAGGAGGAACAGAGAATCTTAATCAAGATAGACCAAAGAGGACCACACCAAGACACATCATAATTAAAATGCCAAAGCTTAACAGTAAAGAGAGAATCTTAAAAGCTGGAAGAGAAAAGCACACAGTTATCTATAATGTAGTTCCCACAAGAGTGTCAGTTGATTTCTCAAAAGAAACTGCAGGCTAGAAAGGACTGGCAAAAAGTACTGAAAGTGATTAAAGCAATGACCTACAACCAAGATGACTCTATCCAGCAAAGTTATCATTTAGAACAGAGAGGCAGACAAAGTGCTTCCCAGACAAGGTAAAGCTAGAGGCTATTGTCACCAAGCCATTATTATATGAAATGATAATGGGGCTTATTTAAGAAAAAAGTAAAAACTATGAACATTAAATTTACAATAAATTTACAATTAACAATTGAATCTGAATAACAAACTAAGCAACAAGAAGAACAACCACAGGATCATAGATATGGAGATCATGTGGAGGGTTATCAGCTGGGAGTAGAAAGGGGAAGAATGGGAGAAAAGGAGCAGGGATTAAGGAGTACCAATTGGCAGGTACAGAATAGACAGGAGGATGTTAAGAACAGTACAGATAATGGAGAAGCTGAAGAACTTACATGCATGATCCATGGATATGAACTAAGTTGGGGACTGCCTGAGCAAATGGGAAGTAAAGTGTGGAGGGTATTAAGGAGAAAACAATTGGGACAACTATAATGGCATAATCAAGAAAATATATTTTAAAAAACACTAAAAATAAATATACAGTGAAGAGAACATCTGGGTGGTGTGGAAAGCCATTGACTGTGCCACTACAGATGGGGAGAAGAAAGCAAAAATGGGACCAAGCATGAGAAAGCTAAGATCCAGTGAAAAGATGATGAAGTCCAATGGCGAGTTGGAGTCCAGCACCCCCTAGAGCCGCATGTGAACTCAGAACTCAAGGCCCAGCTACAGGAGCTGACTCTAACAGTGCCAAAACCACCATAGGAATTTCAGAATATGTTTTGTTTCAAGAAAAATGCCCCAACAGTAACACACACCCTGGGCCAAGGCTGATTTGTGAGCTCAGCTGGCTCTGTTCCCTCTGCCTAGGTCAAAATGGAGCCGGGTCACAATGAAGCCCTGGCTGTAAAAAGAGAGGCCAGAATACAAGGTTTCTCATTCCCAGCTGGGAAAGAGATAAGAGAGGAGAGAGTGAAGAGATGTGGCGATATCCTTCAGCGTCCACCATTCCTAGGAGCCCACCCAGGACAATGGTGGAGAGCAGGCAACAAAGGCAGCAGGGCTGCGAGGGGCCAGAGCTCCTTGTAGTAGGTAAGAGCCTCCTGATGACACCCGTGAGCATCAATGGAGCAGGGATCAGGACTTCCGGAGAGCAGTGTGCCAGGGCTTCACCACCTAGACCAACACCATCTACACTGGCACCTCCCAGACCACCACCATCTATACTAGCACCACCCAGACCAACACCATCTACACAGGCACCACCCAGACCAACACCATCCACACTGGCACCACTGAGACCAACATCATTTACACCAGCACCACCCAGACCAACACCATCTACACTGGCACCACATAGACCAACACCATCTACACCAGCACCACCCAGACCAACACCATCCACACTGGCACCACACAGACCAACATCATTTACACCAGCACCACCCAGACCAACACCATCTACACTGGCACCACCTAGACCAACACCATTTAGACCAGCACCACCCAGACTAACACCATTTAGACTGGCAATGAGAGCATTTAGACGGACACTAGCCAGATCAACAGAATTTAGACTGACACCACTTGGACCGGCATCACCCAGACCAACACTATTTAGACCAACACCACCACCCAGACCACTACCATTTACTCCGACACCACTGAGAACACCACCATCTATACCGGCACCCCCCAGACCAACACCACAGAGAACAACACCATCTTTTACTCCAAAACCACAGAGAACAACACCATCTATACCAGTACCACCCAGACCACCACCATTTACTCCGACACCACCAAGAACACCACCATCTACACCAGCACTACCAAGAATAGTGCCACTGGAGACCAGCATGTCATCCGTGACCCAGGTGCCTCTTGGAGACCCAACCCACAGCGTGGTGCCACTCAAGCCCACCTGTGACAGGGCCATGCTGCTGAGCAACGAACAGGAGCAGGCATTCTGGAGAGCAAGGCAGGATCAGCTTGTGACCAGACCACCAACATCTGGAGCACGGACCAGAAGGGTTCGAAGAATGAGCGACTAGTGGGCCCC
>PVKM010041183.1:0-13211 GCA_004027735.1 Carollia perspicillata
CCCTAGAAGGAGAAGCAGAGAATAATGGCCAAAGGTTTTGGCTGAACACTTTAGGGATAGATAATAGAATACACTTATTTTATCAGTCATCACCTAACAATAATTATAAGTGGAAAAATGTGGTCGTAAACCGCAATCAGAGTCAAAAATAAGATGTTTATGTCTGCTTCAATTTCTTTACCCTCCACGAAGAACCTCTCTTATAAACTATGTGTTACTATCATCATTCTTGTTAGAATACTTATGTTCCTCTTAAGAAATGATCTCATAGCATAATGAACATACATGTGAAGAAGTATTAGTTCTTTACTAGGAAAATCATTTTTACCCTTTCAATATAAAGAGATAGAAGTAATTACAGTCATGCACAGCTTAGTGGTGAGAATGTGTTTGAGAAATTCATTGTTAGACACTTTCTTGTGTGTGAACATTACAGAGTGCACTTACACAAACCCAGAGGGTCCAGCCCACTACGCACCTAGGCTGCATGGTGTAGCCTGTTGCTTCTAGTCTATAAGCATGTCTAACATCTTACTGCACAAATCAACACAAGATTAAATCAAGCACAAGCAAAAACGATGAAATCAAAAGACAAGGAGGGATTGAGCAGAAAGGAAAAAGGACTCATGGACATGGGAAACAGTATGGTGACTGGGGGGAGGGAGGTGTAAGGGGACTAAATGGTAATGGAAAAAAATCAATAAAGGACATGGTAAATGAGAGAGGTGAGAGGCATAACAGAGCATACTGTGTTACAGCAAACTTTTAAAAAATAACTATACAATGCACTCTAAAGTAACTATAAAAAAGAAAAAGGACTCATGGACATGGACAACAGTGTGATGATTGCAGTGAGGAAGGAGATATAAGGGGGTAAATAATAATGGAGAAAATACAATATAAAATGTTAAACAAATAAAAATACACCTTTGGAGCTTTTCAAAAAAAGCGTACTATAGTAAATACTTAAACCAGTAACATAATTGTTCACTATCATTATCAACCATTATGCACAATACATAATTGCATGTGCTATACTTTTACACGACTGACAGTGCAGTAGGCGTGTTTACACCAGCATCAGCACAAACACGTGAATAATGAGTTCTGCTCCAGTATGATAGCTATGGTATCATTGGGCTATAGAATTTTTCAGCCCATTATAATCTGATGGAACCACCACGTGTGGTTCATTGTTGACTGAAACTTCGTTATGTGGTGCATAACTGTAGTTGTTTCCTGTTCCTTATCCACCAGTCAAAACACAAATTTATGTGTCTAGCATTTCTTTAGGTACTAGCCACTTATATTGTGATTGATAGTTACAGAAGCTGATTAGATAAATTTTTTCAACCCTGTGTGAGGGAATTATGTTTTCAATGCTTAATGAAATAATTTTCCCTCCCCCTTTGATATTATCCAGAACAGGAAAGCCCTTTCCTGATTGGACAGCACCATAAACCACCATAAAAACAGTGGGAGACACTGTCAGTTTAACATTATGGGTTGTAAAAAGTCTCCTTCAGCTGTATTGTTAAGACTGAGGATAAGTCTGTGCTTATGTAAAATAGAAAACTACATGTGAAGACTCTAAAGTTTCTTTCACATCTGTGGAACAAGAATCAAACCCAGAAGGAAGGCATAACAGTTATTCTCATTAATTTTTATGTTTTCAAGTGATTTAATACTTACTGAAAAATTGAAAAAATAGTGCAAAGTTTACTAATTATACCCTTAACCCAGGTTTCCCTAAATCTAAAAAATAACCTCGGGGAAAAGAAAAACTAAACTTGAAGCCTTATTAAAATTCACTAGCTTCCCCCCCCCCGCCCCCCGTCAGAGGCATATGATACCTATATACAGTATTACTGGTGGCATTAACCCTGCTCACTTGGTTAAGATAATGCCTGCCGGATTTCTCCTCTATAGAATGACTAATTTTCTCTTTCTGATTGATAAATATCTTGAAGGAGATATCTTTAGTAAATGCTAACATTCTATTTCCACTCAAACATTTGTACACAATTTTAGCATCTATTGGTAGATGTTGCCTGCAACTCTGGTGTTTGCCTAATGGTGATTTTGCATTTCCCTCAGATGGCAATTATTTTTTATCTTTCTTCTCTAAGAAAACCTATTGCCACACCTACCTAGTTTAATTCAAAAGTTGTTACATTTGCAGGACTGGTTAGTGCACTGAATTCTTTAGGCCTGCTGGTATGAATCCCTCTTAGTCTTTGCCTGTCTGTCTGTCTATCTATTGCTCTACCCACTATCCATCCATTTATTCGTCCATCCATCTGTCCTTCCATTCATCTAACTCTCTATCCATCTTTCTACTTATACAGTCCTATAATAAACTCATGATAATAGAAGGTTAAATTATTCAAACCATGTCTTAATTACTTAACTAAATGTTATAGCTAGTAAGTATATTTCTCTGATCTTTCCATATTGTCTGGATAAGATGTTGCATGTATTTGTACCTTGAAGACCAGAGTCCTGAAAGTCGATATGAAGAGAAGAGAAACGGAGGAGAGAGGAGGGAAGGGCTCCAGGAGAAAAAAGAAGGAAAGGGAAGGAGAGGGGAGGGGAGGGAGGAAAGTGAGAGAAGAGAAGGGAAGGGAAGGAGGAAAAAGAGAAGGGGGAGAAAGGGAAGGGAAGAAGAAGGAAGAAGCAGGAAAAGAAGAAACCCTGGTTGGTGTGACTCAGTTGGTTGGGTGTTATCCTGCTACTAAAGGGTCCCAGGTTCGATTCCTGGTTAGGGCATATGCCTGGGTTGGAAGAGGATGTTTCTCTCCTTTCTCTCTCTCCTTTTCCTCTCTCTAGAGTCAATAAAAGAAAAAAATTAAAGAAGGGAACTAACCCATTCCTCTTCTTATGACCCTTAAAATTATCACTCTTCCATTTTGTTATGTGACAAACCAAACTTTTTTTTTACCCAGTTTCATTGAGGAATAATTGCTATATGCCATTGTACAAGTTTAAGGAACATGGCATGATGGTTTGATATACATGTGTAGTGAAATGATTACCAACTAGGGTCAGCTAACATTTGTCATCTCATATAGACACAATAAAAAAGAAAAGAAAGAAGAAATGGGAAAAATAATCCTTGTGATGAGAACCTCAGGACTTACTCTTTTAACAACTTTCCTATATATCACATAGCAGTGTTAACTGTAGTCATTGTGTTGCTCACTACATCCCTAATACTTATTTACATTGTAACTGGAAGTTTGTACTTTCAAACTACTTTCTGATGCTATTGATGAAAGAAATTGGCATGAAAAAGGGAAAGGAAAGATAATCAACTTCTTTTAGGCACAAAGAACTACAAGCGGCTAAAAGAAGAGAGATTCCCACAGAAAAGCAGGAGTCCTCCAGGTTTAGTTTGGTACCCAGGCCAGCAGAGTACACAGCTAAAGTTACAGATACATTGCTTGGGTTACCCTAGTTTTCCTTTCCTCTTTTGTTAAAGTATGCAAGCTAAAAGACCAAAAAAAAAAAAGAACCCAACAAATTTAAACATCAAAGTAAACAAAAGGCAATCAATACATAAATATGTAAGTTCACACAAATTTTCATAATCCTGAGATAAACATATTAACATTTTTGTGTCTAGATTTACCTAAATATTTTTCTTTCATAAATAAAAATATATAAATCTATACAAACAAAATTGTTTGGTGTCACCTTTTATGCCTCATGAAAAAAGTTACTTGACTTATATCTAGCCAACTTGGAGGTATATATGTATTAAGAAGCCAAGAGAAAAATATTGGTGTTAAATATAACCAGCAAATAATAAAACTTAGGATCAGATCTTCAAAACTGCAGACTCCAGAACTTCATAATGATCTGCTATCTATACAGAAAATATTACTGCAGTTCTAAGATGAGTAGCAGCAAGGGTTTATTTGTTTAATGATGGTTAATGATTTTCTTATGTGAATGTGAGGAAGCCAATTAATATATGATATATATAGTATTATATAAATGCAAGCTATTTAAATTATATCTTATATATCATATATTTACTATACTTATGCATAAGTGTGTATATATATGTGTGTGTGTGTATAGTTAGTATAGGGTGTGTGTATATATAATATATTATAAATAAATAAATATAGTAAATGTAGGCTATAGTGTATTTAATCTGCTCTTTTCACTTAGAAATACTCTATGTGCGTCCTTCCATGCCAGTGAATATAATTCAACCTTATTTTTAAAGGTTGTTATTATTCCACTGTAATGAGGATCATTAATTTACTTAAAACATTCTATCCATTAGCGTTTGATTTTTGTCTCTAGTGTTTGCTGTTACAGACAACCTTTTGATGAATGCATCTTTGTGGAGTTGTTGAGTCAAAGAATATGTCCACTTTCCTACAAAATTTCTAAAATCACACTCTAGAAAATTGGTACTAATATACTTTCCAGCTAGCCGTACATGCACATGCTAGAGCGACCACACCTTCTCCAAATACTGGTGTCATCACTCGTTTTAATCTTCTTGCTAGGAAAAGAAATACTACCTTGCTAGTCTTATTTCTCTGTTTCCTAGTGTGTTCGATTTTTTTCCCTGGGTTTCTTGGCCATCTTTTATATACTTCTGTGAATTCCTTTGCTCGGCTTATCATCATACACTTACAGAAAAAGTATTTTATCCTCTAAAGTGATCTCTACCATAATTTTTCCTCATGGCAGAAATTTTAAACTGAATCTCCTATCACTTCCCCAACTTAACTCAATTCACAGTTTTTATCTAGAATAAGCAATACTCAATTTCCCATTGTCCTTAAGTGTTACGTGCTATTTTAAAATAAGATGTCAGGGTAGAGGTTTTCAGAACCAAGATCTGTTAGCAACATTTCCTTTTGTAAATTCTAATGACGTGTGAGGAATGGGTTACTTACGGAGGCCTCTTCCCTGAAGTTGAGAACAACCTTAAGCCTTCTTTCCTATTTGAACAGCCCAGATGACACTCCCCTGGCCAGCAGTCTATTCCTTGGTGCTCCTGCTTCCTTCGTGGGGGTTGGGTCTAAATGTTCAGTGTCCCTGTTACCATGCTGTCTCCTTCCTTGCACCTCCTCTGTGCCAGGAGTTGCCAAATCATTCATGAAACAACTGATGTACATTTTGATATTTCATTTGAGATTGTTATTTTATCATCAGGGCTTCTTAGATAGCCAAAAATAAAATCAGGAAGTTGCTTATAAGAGACATGGATTTGCTCCCTGAAGCAGTTGCCCAGGTACCAGAAAAATAAAAAACAAACAAACAAACAAACAAAAAACACCAAAAAACTCCCTTCATGTCACAAGTTATTAAAGCTCGCACAGGTAACTAGATTTGGATATATAGGAAGTTCAGAACATTTTCCAGAAAAATGGCCAATATTACATGACGTTTAACTTTAGGGAGCTGAACCAAAGCTTCCGTCCACTCTTGCTCATGAAAACCTCTCTGAGCTGTGCTGCGCTGGTGTGCAAGAGACCACTACCGAAATGGATCTCTAATGCGATTTTCATTAATGTCTTTACTGCAGGGCAAGAAAACAACAGGAACTAAATTCTCTCACAATCATGCTTAACATCTCAGATCAAAGCAGCTGACAAGGGAGTTACAGGAATGTCATAATAAAGGCTGTTTCATTTTACTCACGACAGCATCGTGCCACCCTTAACCAGTGGGGAGCTACTGCTCCCAAGCAGAAAGAAAAATGGATGGTTCCATCCCATCTGGCCCGACCTGTTGAAAGCATTTGTGTGTACATCCATGTTCAAACTGCACTGATTTTCTAATGCATTCACTTGGTATGTGAAGATCAGAATTGCAATCAGGTCAAATTAGAAGTCCACCTCTTTCTTCCCCATTCTTAAACCTGTCCTCAGCCAGATTGCCGCCTGGTTTACTTTATGTTTGTGTTGGGAAGAGCCGAGTTGTTTACCAGTAGTGTTGCCATGTGAACCTCGAAAGTAGACCTGAGAGGGAATTTTTTCCGTGTCAAGCTGAGGCTCAGAAGGTGGGAATCAGGTTTTTTAAATGTTGGTTGTTAGGCACTGGTTGTTGAAGGAAAATCAGCGACTTCCTTAGCATGTGTTTGTTTCAGTAATTGACGTTTGTCATTTGTCAGGGGAGAAAAAGATTTTCCCCGTGACAGATTAATTCTCTTTGCCCCACTCCACCCACTCCTACTGAAGCCACACAAGACTAGTTATTCACATAGTTATAGTGCATAGATCACCGACATTTCTCTGGGAAATTTTGAACACATAATCTCAGATTCTGGGCCTGTGCCCTGGACATTCGGATGTGTCATTTCTGAGAGACAGGCTCTGATGGCCAGGGTTTGTCGCCAGTTCATCCTGGGACATTGAGTCATCTAAGAGTCAGATCCTTGCTGTCCAGTGAGGAGACCATGCCCCTCAGGTGATCAGGTGTCCGTTATATCAGTGATGCTCAAGCCTTGGAGAGGCGGATTCTGCACAGATAGTGTACATACGCCTTGATGTCCACTGGTACTGGGTTTGTATCCTGGCTCCCACTTGCTAGCTAAGTAACCTTGAGCAAATTATTTAGCCTCTTTTTCTGAAGTTTCCTCACCTGTAAAATGCTGATAAACCACATCTAACTCATAGCATTATTATAAGAATCAAATCAGATCGTGTAAACTACTCAGCCTAGGCCAGACATATGATAAGCACATATAAATAGTAGTTATTCTCATGACATTAATAGCCTTGTCCTTATATTCCAACTTTTTTGTCAAAATCCATGAATGAGGGACCACTCTGCTTTGTTAACCATATTTAGTTATGACTACGCATTTGTGTTTGAGTTGAAGGTTGTGGCAAAGTTATGTTTCTTTTAAATATTTTAGAGTTTTCTTTAAAGGTACTCTGGTAGAAAGCCCATGTTTGTATTTATATAGAAGCCTACTCAGATAATATGTTTTACCCCATGACTTGTGACTTAGAAGTAGAAAATATGAATACAATGTAAGTATTTGATGGGATACAAGTAATAACCGGAAATTATTCACTTAGCCGAGAAATTCTTTCTTCCTTGAGGAAAAAGGACAGTATGACATGTTGTATTGGGAGATACCAGGAGAGTGATTCTGCCTGTGGGAGAAGGGATACAGGATTCTCAGTCCTGAGATGCTCGGGAGGGCTTTGGCTGCAAACTAAGACCTTTTCTGAGAGACAGGGGAGGAGAGGGAAGGAGTATTTATTGAACACTTACTCAATGCCAGAATCAAGGAACTTTCCATCCTTTCCTCATTTAAGGCTCACAGAATTATTCCTGTGATATTTGTTATCATTAACTCTACTTCAAAAATGGGGAAAATGGGGCTGACTAATTTGTTCATGGATATATTGCAAGTACACAGCAGGACCGGGGTTTGAATGCAGGGGTGCTAGCTTTCCAGCGTACCCCGCTCTAGAGGGTGGGTCTCAGCTCACGGACCGGAGGCAAGCTGCAGAACTCATCGTTCAAACCTGACAATTCCAGCACAAAGACAAAAACTGTCTTGGTTTTTGATTCTATATGCCTTAAAAGGCAGGAAACATATTTTTTTCTCAGGATACATCCATAACTAGCGAGATCATGAAGGCTCTTCTTTGATGACAAGCTGACATGAATTCTAAACTCCTAACGAAGAGAGTGTATCACAATATTTGGGGAAGTTTTTTTTCAAAACAGTAGAGACTGAATTCTGTCTTTGAAAATCCTGATTTTCCCACCCAGAGGACACAAATATGCTATTGGGCAATGAACCAGAGATTTCTGAGAGGGGGAAATCTTCTTCAAGGCAGATCAAGGTCCTGATCAGGCCTTGAACCATACAAGGTTCATCTGAAGGCAGCCCCAAGGGAGGACACCTGAACTGCCATTGGTTAAAGGGCAGCATTTGCTTCAGACCATCATGAGAGCATCTGCCAGTGCTCCTCAGTAGTGACCAAAGTTTGACCTGCCGCTTCTCCGGTCTGGCCTTCAGTTCAGACCCCACCCCTATACACGGTCCACCTTGGTGCTGCTGGCCAACTTTTGTCTTCCGGCAACCAGAAGCTGTGGTACAGCCCTCATTGTTGGAGGTCCTTACCTTCTCACCAACTAGGTGCTGAGTAGGAAGAACAGAAGTCACTCACCAAAAAGGTGACAATGGATTCTAAATCAGGGGAAAGATTTCTGTGCCTATTTTATCATTTCAGTCTCTGGTATCTTGTCATTTCATTATTCTCTTTGGTCAAGTCATTTGAATAACTTTTTATCAATCAAGATACAAGGTCTGTCTAGAGTGTATCCAGCCATGTAATATGAAAATTAGAGGTGTTTATTGAAGAAGATACAAGATACAAGAAACAGTATACATAAGACAATGATGCCTCAGTCCCCTTCAAAGTGGGCACTTTAGAACCTCACACAGTTTTCCAGGCATCTCTTATACTGTTCAAAACACTCTGCAAAGTCCTTTGCTGGAATTGCCATCAGCTGCCCCAGCATATTTTCCTGAATCTCATCAATGGTCTGAAATCTCTTCCCATTCAGAGGCGATTTTAATTTTGGGAAAAGCCAAAAGTCACAGGACACCAAATCTGGGCTGCAGTGGGGCTGACTCACCTGGGTGATTTGATGTTTTGCCAAAATACTCTGCAGGCCTTCCAAATATAGATCACTTTCAACAGATTCTCAAACATCTTTGAAGCATTTGTGCCACACTTTTATTTATGCTACATTCATCACTTCATCCCTGAAAGACTTCGAATCATCCAAATAGTTTCCATGAAGGAATGTTGAAGCTTAATGCAAAATTTGATGCAGGTCCGTTGCTCTTCTCGCTCAGTCATTTTGAATGTGATGGCCACACAGTGCACATGCTCACTCAACAGCATCTACCAGCTCCACTGACTAGTACAGTGAAGCCATCATTGTTTCCAAGGACAGTCCACTCTCCTTGGCTGCCAGGTTACGTTGATGATGTGCAAACCATTCTCATTATATTAATAATGGCTGGATTTTTTCCAGAGAGATCTCATATAGTTCTTTCATACTTTCAGAAAATCTAAACTTTTTATTCCATGATTCTCATTTTAGACTAATTATCTTGGAGTAGATTTTCATCACTCAAGATAAAGCTTATCCATTCTTCTAGCAGAAAATTTTAGAAGCTTAAATATGCCAGGCACTGTTCTTAGTGCTGGCCACTGACTGCTGAACAGACAGATGAGATTCTGTCCTCATGGAGCTTTCCAAATGGTGAGCAAGACTGAGTACTGAACATATTAGAGAAAGGAACTACAAGGTGTTTTGATATGGTAGAATAAACTGAGGAGTTAGGGCAAGCTCAGTGGAAGGAGTGTTCAAAATGAATTGAAAAATATTTTTTACTGTTTTCCTAGTCTGCTCATTAGTAAGTCATTTAGCTAACAGCATGAAGCTGTAACAAACGCACTGTGTTTCTCATGGTGGTACTATATGTGCTAACACACATATATACATATATAGAGAGGGGGGAGGGAGAGAGGGAAAATAAACATGTTTATAAACTTTGCCCACATTATCTCTAGCTAACGAAATAAAAATTAATGTGAATTAATGACAGAATATTTTAGCTGAAGCAGAGAAAACCACTGTGACTTCCTCTAATGATTGTGACATATAAAAGTGTGCACTGCACGGTGATTTTGGGTGCTTTCCCTCTCAGCCTCTTCCCTTCTTCTGTATCTCTTTTAATTCCCTTTTATTAAGTGTTTCCTTTAAGAATGGCCCTCAGACCCACCTCAGAATTCACTTGAGTGGTTGCTAAAAGTGCGGTTTCTTGGCCTTTACCACATGCATACAGAACCCAGATTATTTAGGGTAGGGACACTCTGCACTTTTAACAAGATCCCAAGACGTTTCTCCTGCATACTAAAATTTGAGAAACAATGCTTTAGAGTCACATCTTTCTACTGTTGTCTCATCGACGTGGGCATCACTGCCTCCGTCAGCTGATACAGATGCTGTTTGGGAACTGCACAGGTCATTCAGACCAGCCTTATGCCTCTAGGTTGCCTACTTGGTGAGGTGACAGATTAAAAGAAAATAGAGCTAAGCAGCTAATGCTTCACTGCCTCTATTTATAATTAGTAACCGATGGATCATTGACTGATCAAAAGTTTCTCCCTCTGTCTCCTACCCAGGAACCCATCTCTCACAAAACAGTCATGAGTTCTTGTTATGCTTTCATGTTAGATTCTGCTTTTCCTGTTTTATTCTTTTTTTCTACCTTTTGACATCACCTGGGACTGGGCATGTGGATTTTGCACACAACTATGGAAATGAGTGATCTCTCCGTTATCTTGCTTGTCCACGTGGTGTGCAGGTGTATGTGTTGTGTATGTGTGGTGTAGGTGACTACAGTCCATTGGTAACCAAACACTCCATTGTTTTTCTCCCAGCATGAGACATTCCAGGCAGTGTACTCTCATAAAAGGGATCATTAAGTTGGTCAGAGACCCAAGGAGTTGGTCCACAATGGTGACAGTGACCAGAGTCTCTGATCGATGGGCGAGACTAATATGACTGAGAGGCCAGGCACTAAAGTGAAAATCTCTGCTTTTATATTTTCCATGTTCTGAACCTGGCTGAGGAGCCTGTCAGGGTTGCATACAGGTGAGTGAGCCATAATTCATGTTATTAATATCAGTCCCTATTACTATTTCTTAACTCAGCCAACATTTATCAAATCCGTACTATATACCAGAATCTACAGACCTACAGTGATAAGTAAGACATCATCTATGTCTTCATGGATTATTGTTTGAATGTAACCTGCACACACAACCAATAATTCTTTCTCAACACCTAATGTTACAGGATCTCAGAGTCAGCCACGGTTTTTGGAAATAACAGGGCAGACTTCTCAGGATATGACTTAAAGGCGGGCTTTGATGTGTGCACTGTAAAATTCCAGGTGGACAGGACAGGGAGAATTCCCAGTTACAGGATGTGGGGTGTGGACGCATGCAAGGGCATAGTATGAAGATACACATGTGTATCAAGAACGCCACTTAAGTGTGGATGTGAGAGAATTATATGTCCCGCTTAGACCTGTGGTCCCTCTTTCATGTTGCACAGCCTCGTTTCTGTTGCCCAGTCTTAGTCCTTAGCTGTGGCAAGAGCATTAGGATCCAAATAGTCCAAGTCACAAGTTTAATTCTGATCGAATCCAAATTTCACTGACAAATTCTACTTGCCTTTAATTTCATAATACAATTATGTTTGAGGCCACAGTGAGAAAAGAGCACCATAGGAAAATCTGGATGTCTCTTGGAACAGTCCAATTCTTGGCCATATTATTTTTTGTATTTTAATTTCCTCACATTAACACTCATGAGCATTGACCTTATCAACGATCACATATTTTTCTGGGCTTTAAAAGCACAAGCTAGAGAGAAGTAATTCCATTTGTGTGCCAAAGTATATGCAGAAGGATATTTGATGCAGGATTTGATACAAAAGAAGGATATCTGATGCAATATTATTTTTAATAGTGAAATATTGGAAACTAGTTAAATTTCAAACAATTAAGCAAATCTTGTACATTCGTATGCAGACTATGATGCAATCATTAAATCACATTTTCATCTTAAATATAGGAAAAATGTTTATTGTACATCTTGGAAAAATACAAAACTAAATACTTTTAATATACCTAGTTATTGTAAAAAATAATGCATAGACATATGTATAAACATGTGTGTGTTGAGGCAGGATTATATGGGAAAGGCAGCAAAGCAAAATAATGGTAGTAGCTGCAGACGGTGTAATCATAGGTAATTATTATTACCTGCCCTCTCTATATTTCTCTACACTGTCATAGTTCCTACATCTAAAACAGTGTTTAAAAATAAAACACAAAGGGGTAAATAAAAACAGAAGATCTAGAGTAAACGTTTCTGTCCTTTGCCGTTCTGAGGAGACCACATAAGTAAACACATGAACAGCCATAACCTTTGTTTTTGGTCCGTCACTTGCTGCTGTTCCACTTCTCCTATGGCAGCAGCAGCAGCCGGACGACCTACTGATGACTGAATCAGTTACAGCCTTGCAACTGGGAGCGCAGTAAAACAGTCCTGCCTTTGCTCTAAAACTACAGCACAACTTTGGCAAGAAGCTCACCTCTCAACGTGTTAGGGTTTTGAATGACAAGTTCTGAAGTTAACGTCTGTTTCTGATTAGCTTACTTATCTGAAGAATGAGTGTAAATGGTATTAGTGCGCTAACAAGACATCTTCGGTAGTTCTGTTTTCCTTAGCGAACATCGCTGCAGCATGGCTCAGTTCCAACAAGCACTGCCCCTTTGTTTACATAATATCTGAGCTTTAATTGGTGTGTGCATATTTATGTGACCTTGAGTGGAGGTCAATACATGCGTACAAAATTGTAGGGACTCCTGGGTTCCCGCCCCAACCATGGCCACATCAGCCCTGGGAGGGCACCACCGGAAAGGCAGGCTGCTGGCATGCTGAGTCTGAGCAGTGAGTCCTAAAGGAAATGGGTCCTGGCTGTGACAGTTTATTTTTAAGCTCAAGGCTTTCGCTGAATTGTCTGTTGTTGACATCGCTGCCCTGGTTAAGCATAACCAGAAGGAACTTGGGAGCACGCTCCCGGGTGGCACAAAGAAGGAGAGCAGGCAGTTTTTCTTTTACCACTCAAGTTGTGTTTCTCCCCCTTTGGGATTCAACTCAAGATGATTTTCTGAGTTCACTTAATCTTTAAATCAAGAGCAGAGCTCTCTGGCTGGAACCTAGCTGTGGCTGTGGGGTCATTCATTCTTAAGGAGTGATGTGGGTGAGAAAGACATGCCTGTACACAGTTTTAAAAGCCTTGGGCTGCCAGATTAGGTCCCAGAAATGCCCACAAGATAATCATTTTTCCTGGATGAGAGACTGTGGCAGCAGATAAAGGTCCTATGTAGGATGAGTCCTGAATCACAGAACAGATTTGCATGCACAATATAATATCCTAAACCTAGGCACCGAGCAGCCATATGCAGAAGTTACCAGTCATTTACACTGTGTTGCCACTCCAATGACTATTGCCCATCTAGGTAGGTGTGTTACCGAAAGGAGCTAGTTGAAGTCTCATGTTCAAACAAACATTTATTGTAACCTAAGATAATTAGATGATAGTAAGATAGGAGCTCTATACAT
>PVKM010041184.1:0-13217 GCA_004027735.1 Carollia perspicillata
CCCGCGACGGGCCTCGTGGGCTTGGTTCCTCGAGGTTCTTCTTTGGGACGGAGCCCTGCAGGGGCACCCATTAGCCCAGGAAGGGATCGGGAGGTGAACTGGACGGTGGAGGGGGCCTTCCTCGCTAGGGTCCCGCGGAGAGGAAGGCTGGGCCAGAGGGACGTCCGGGGCAAGGCTGGGAGGAGCTGGCCGCACCTCGGCTGGGGATTTCGCGTTATGGAGGTGCGGGAGATTGTTGTACGGAAAGATGTGGTTGAGGGGAAAGGCGGGAGGGAAGCACACTGCAAACCCGGGAGGCCAACAGCACAGGCCAGTGGGGGTGCCCTTGTATTCCGCCCGCACCACCTCCTCCCCCAGCGAAAGCACTGTGGTTTTTGTTTTATTGTTTTCAAATTTTACACGTTGGCTGTAGAAGCTGTCGATGTGGTGATACTTAACTAATTCTTGGTGTCTACCACAGTAGACAGTAAGGAAAGACGTCTTTTGGCTAGGACGCATCTAGCTCACGGTTTAGGACCTCTTTAGGCGAGTGTGGGAGGGGTTCGGGTAACTTGTGCGACAGCTGAATGCTCTCAAGGCAGTTTGGAGGTCGTCCCTGTGGCACAGAGGTGGAATACTATTGCAAAAAATCTTTGGTGACACTTCTGGGGATACATTTGTAGGTTAGCCTTACTCTGGTAGCCCCATGGTTCATTCAGCTTAGACTTTCTCAAAGTCTCGCGGTTGAAACGTTTTTTGGGAAAAGGAACGGGGGGATGCATTTGGGGTTGAGAATGGATTAGGTTGATAAAATTTCAAGGTTGAAGGGACTTTATAGGTCATCTAGTGCTCTGTTCGCCTGTCCCATCCTTGAATGTTGGGATAGAGGGGGGTTTATTTTGGGGACAGATGGTAGACAGCACAATGGAGCAGATTTTAGTTTAGTACCAGAGTACTCAGATTGGATGGTGATGTCATCATGTGATACCAAAGAGGACAGTATGTAGCAAAGAAATTTGGAGGATTCCACTGGAGAGTGAATGGAGTAACCCAATCTCAAGGATCACCCAGAGGCTCAAATAGGAGTAAAGAATTGGGGTGGAGAACCTGTAAAATTTTGATGGAGAAGCAAAATTAGTAGGAAAAGTTAGGGGAGGTAGGAGGATCAGGGGGCTCGGTGACTCAGATTCAGAGAATCTGAAGGTTGATAGAGTTTAGGAGGGACATGTGTTGACTGAGCCAGGTGGATATTGATAGGCAGACTCATCTTTTGATAGGGCAGCTGAGGCAAGCTGCCCTTGGGGCAGATGTGGGTGGATATGAAAGGTGAGAGGTACAGGCGGGAGGCACAGAGTCTTACTCAAATTGACTTTTAAGAGGGCTGACTCTGTTACCAGCTTCGGGCAAAGCTAGCTACGTTTTCTTCCCATTTTGGCTCTGAGACATCATTGATGGAGGGAGGAGAGGGGACTGATGTCTGGGTTAAGGAGGACTAGTTCTTTACAATAGGCCAACAAAGGAAAGATGTCAAGTTGTTGAGATAGGGCACAGGAAAGCTAAGTTTCTGGCAGGTGCTGCTATCGGAGTCTGGATTGGGCAGAGTGCAGGGGAGTTCCAGAAGAAATGGTGGCTGTACCAAAGGCACTTCTAGATCTGACAGTTTTGATTTACTAAGAGAGGGGAGGGAGGATCCTTTTCTTTCTCAGTGTCATAGACTGTCTTGGGAAGCAAAGGGAGTTCCTCCAAGAAACTCTTTGCTTTAATCATGCTGTAGTTCACTACGTAGGAAAAAAGTTTTTTGTACAGGTGGCAGAGGATCTCATATGACAAGTTTGGATAATGGGTTTTAGAGAGTCACTTCTTTTAGGGTAACTGAATTATGGGAGAAAACGACTTGAATACTAGAAAGAAGGGAGGTGAAAAGAAATGTCAGGAAGAGGGTTAGGTTAGGTGGGCAGTGAAGGGGGGAGAAACGTGGTCTCATGTTAGGACCAACTAAGGAAAAAGTGGAACCTTGAAATCTCCAGGAAAATGTTTTCCAAAGTAAAGTTTGAAGAATCTTTAAGGCTCTTTACACTTCCATGCTACAATCACTAAAGTTGAGGCAAGAGAGAAAAGTGATCTTGGGTAAAACTAGGGCTGGGCAGAAACTGGCATGTTTTGAAGAAATATAAGAATATTTTCCCATATGGAAATAGAGAGTCTAAAGATAGTGTATAGGTGAAAAAATGCAGAATGTGAGAGAAAGAGGAAGACATGTATTCTGGTGTTATCTGGAGCTGGTGTCAGAAAAGGTAAAAACTTGCCTTTGGTAGTCACTGCCCTGGGAGGGCCCAGGAAGCAGAGGTTATCCGAGATCCAGAGCTTATAAGCCTAAGCATTAATTAGAAAATCTAGACTAAATAAGGGTACTGAATGGGAGATTCATGGTCCTAAATAGGATGATCTTGAAAGAAGGAGAAAGTGGGAATACACCAGTTTTTCCAGTCTGCCAGTGGGAGGAATTCTAGATATAGGTAGATGAATGATGGAAATTCTCAAGTGAAACAGGATACAAAAAACAGTGGCCTGAGAGCCTTGGGCTCGAATTGGAGGGTCGGTGGGAACATAGAGGAAAGGTGCTAATCAGGGGTTGTACATCCAGAGTGGTTGATTCCAGGCTGAGTTAAGTCTGAGATGGAATAGAAGGGCAACAGGGGGCTCAGGAGTTGTTTTCCAGCATCAGCCAGCATCTAGGATTGAGAGAGGAGGAAGTCATGGTTGAATTGGGTGGAAAACTGAACCCAACAGTGGAACAGAGAAAGCTGGGGAAAGTGGGCATTGTTGATAGGATAAAATAGAAGGGAGAAGCCGCTGATGATGACATAAGGAGTAAGAAAGACTCTAGACCTTTGAGTTTTTAAAAGGAAAGGAAATGTCACTCTGTTGGGGTTCTAGTTAGGTGTGAGTCTATGCTTGCCAGACGGTTTGGCTTCAGGACTGCTAAAGAGGGAGGCAATAAGAAGTAATCCACCTTTTAGCCACTAGGATGCCAATACAGTGTTTCTGCATTGTCTCACATGCATACTAGGCATTATTAATGCCAGTTTTTGAATGGTCATCCTTAAAATAATGTAGAAACCATTCTCTTTCTAAATCTACCCTCTCCCACTGTTCATAACTTAAAAGCAGTCTTTTATGATGAAAACTTTCTTATGTGAACTGAAGTTTAATTCTGATCAAGAGTAAGATTAACTGTTTCTATTCCCATAATTCAAATGTGCTGTTCTGTTTCCTCGTTTTTTTTTTTTTTTAAAGAAGAAGCTACCATTTCCCCATAAAACATTTACAAATGGATAATTGTTTAAAAAGTGGCTGTAGGCTGCACGTCAAGGTCATTTCCCCCCTGGTTAATGAAAAGAGATGATGTATTATTTGAAAAATGTGGTAATTTTCAGATTTATTTGTAAGAGTATATGAGTCAGGATACATCTTCATTTGGATTTTAAGAAGACCTTAATTAAACTAAGTGCCCGTGAAGAATTGAGAGTACTGATGGAGCAGGCAAAGCTTTGTGTTTCAGGCTTCTTTATCAACTCTGCTAAGAAACAAAATTTGGTTACCTCATTGCTAAGGTATGCCTAGAAATCTTAGTGTTAGTGCCATGTAAGGGTACAGTTGAGTTTGTTATAATGCTGGTGTCCAGGAATAGGAGAACAAGCTGATTTTTATTTTTTCCAAATTCTTTAGAGAAGTGTACTGTACGTGACCCTGATCCCTGGGAGGAGTCAATTCACTCGATACCTGGACCCATGACATGGTTAGGTATCTTATAGTGATGAGGCTTTACATGGTTTAACTTGTTCGTACCATATGCAGGATAGTATCTTACACTAGTTCTTTTTTCTAAGATTTTATTTATTTACCTTTAGAGGGGTAGGGAGGGAGGGAGAGAAATATCAATGTATGGTTGCCTCTCACGCGTCCCCTGCTGGGAACTGGCCTGCAACCCAGACACGAGCCCTGGCTGGGAATCGAACCATGATCCTTTGGTTCATAGGCCCGCGCTCAATCCACTGAGCTACACCAGCCAGGCTTACATTAGTTCTTAAGCTTTAGCATGCATCAGAATTACCTAGGGCTTTGGAGACATACAGCCTCAGGTTAGAGTCCTTGCTCTTCCACTACCTAGCTGGGTGGCAGGAAGCGAGTTACAACTTTCTTGAGTCTCAGTTTGCTCATCTATAAAATGGAGTTGATAATCCCAATTTTGTAAGGCTATGAGGATTATGTGAGATGATATGTGTATAGCACCAGGTCCATAGCAGGTTCCCAATAAATGGTATCATGTTATTAGCTAGTTTTTCTTACTCAATTGTGTCCTATGATAGTACCTTTTATATTACACTATGGTAAACTTGGTGGCAGAATGAAAAACTGTCAATAGCTACTGAGTACTCCTCTTGTATCTTGCTTCTCTGTGCTCTTTCTCCACATTCCTGTTGTATTGGTACATATTTAGCATTTACAACGTGGTAGGAAGAAATAGCTTGGCCCATCACTGCATTATTGCATCCACCTTTGAGGTGGAAGTGGCAGCTTCTTTAACAGCTGTGCTGTAACTGTTCAGTATTTCAGGGCAGGAACTAAAGAGTGTATATCCACTTGAAACTTCAGAGGACATTTTGGGCCGTGCTTAAAAAATGACCCGAGCTTAGTGTACTGGGGTGACATTTCAAAAAAAACATTTCTTTCTGAAAAGGGCTGGTGGGTTTAATTATGACTGGTTGGGCTTTCCAGCTGTCTCTGACATCTGGAAGTTCTACAAAAGCTGGTATATAGAGCCTGGGCCTGGTATGGCTCTATGACAAGGGTGTTCATCAGAGACTGGATGGGAGAAAGTAACATCTCAAATAGCTCAGGTATCACCAAACCAAACTTCTGAGCAGAGGAACAAGGTGGGCTGTAAAACAGAGTCCCTCGTTACAGCAGAGTGGACTTTGATGCCAGTAATCAGTTATGCCAGTAAATGGAGAGAGGGATAGCAAGTTGGTTTAAAACAGATCAGTTAATATGTATGAATGACCCACGGACATGGACAACTGTGGGAATGACTGCAGGAGCAGGGGTGGGATGGGTGGAGGAGGGCAAAGGGGGAAAGAATTGGGACAACTGTAATAGAATAACAATAAAAATGACAAAAAAAAAAAAAAGAAACAGATCAGCTAACAAATTATACAGTTGACCCTTGGACAAGGACAGGGTTAGGGGCACTGACCCTATACAGTTCATAAAAGTTTGCATATAACTTTTGACTCTCCAGAAACTTAACTATAGTTGTCCCTTGGTAGCTGATTCCAGGATGCCCCGCAGATACCAAAATCTGCAGATGCTCAAGTCTCTTATATAAAACTGTGTAGAACAATGCATACAGTCTACCTTGTGCACCCGCAGTTTCCCAACATCAGATGGAAAATAGTGATTTTCATCCCCAGTTAGTTGAGTCCATGGATATGAAACCTGGGGATATGGCAAGCCAACAGTATATTGAAAAAAAAATCACATATAAGTGGACCTGAGCAGTTCAAACCTGGGTTGTTCAAGGCTCAATTATAATAATTTCTGTTTGATTTTAAAAATGCATTATTCTGTACCTGCCCCCCTCCCCGGCAGATTTACCTTCCTATTTATATTCTGCTTAGGCAAATATTAAAATGAGTCTTTCCCTGAGCACACATCTACTGTAAGTGGCAGAAGGCAGTCCATCTGTAAGTCAGCTGGGTTTAAGAATTAGCTCTGGCTAAACAACACTCAGATAATTGGAAGTTGATTTTATTGTTTTGCTCCACCCAATTTTATTTTATTTCTGTGCTTGTCTTTATTGTGTAAGTAAGGAAAAGAAAGAAGAGAAAGTTTATGAGAGAGAATGGGAAGGAAAAAAATCCATAGACCCAATGATTTTATATAGGATTTTTAAAAAATTATTGCTTGATTTTCAGAAAGAAAGGGAGAAACATCAACTAGTTGTTAACACTTATTTATGCATTCATTGATAGATTCTTGCATGTCCCCTGACCAGGGATCAAACCTGCAACCTTAGCACATCAGGACAATGCTCTAATCAATTGTGCTACCTGGCCAGGGTCTATACAGGATTCTTGATTGTCGTTATGATGTGGAGAGGATTTCAGTTTTTTCTAGTAGTTTAGCAGGTATTTATTGAGTACCCATTGTGTGCCTTGTATCATGCTAGACACTATTGGGAGGACAATTAGAAGTATAAAATATTCTTTCTTGCCTTAAGGAATCTATAGACTGGTAGCAGGTTGACCCAATATTGACGGCTTGACATTGTGTGAGCTAATGATGTGTGTGTGTGTGTGTGTGTGTGTGTGCCTTTGAGTGAGTAATATATATAAAATAAGTTGAGCCCATTGTCTGGGGTGAGATAATATGAAAAATAGCCTGATGATGGCCTCTCCAAATACTTGTGTGAGAGGTCCAGGAGACTTAAAAAATAGGCCAAAGTTTGGTGAGAAGGAATCCTCTTCAGATAAAAAATTCTTTATCATGAATACAGTGTGTTGAAATGGAGATAGTTGAGGGCCATTGTCACAGTTCATGGCAGGGAGGGTGTAGAAGTATCATCAGAGGGATTCCAGTTTCAAATTACATTGACGCAACTTTGGGGTGTGAAACACACACAAATATTCACATGGTCCTGCTGAAGACCCAGACTGAGGAAATCCAACTCTTATTTTCTATCTAGAAGAAATGAGAAGTGCTCAAAAGATGACTAGTTACTTAGAGTGACGTTTTTAGGTGGCTTTGTATTTTGAAGAGGACTGATTAATTTTGTGGTGATTCCTTAGGTTTTCTTTCTATCTGTGACATCTAGAAGTTGTACAAAATCTTGTAGTTAGATCCTAGGTTTAGTATAAAGATTTAATGAAGTGTTTTCCTTAAATGGAGTAAAATAATTTTCTTGCAGTAGGAAATGAAAGTGAGTACTAGTTGAATAACAGGAAAAAAAAGTGTCATGGCAGTGGGTAGAAGAGCTAAACCAACCTGGTGGCATGAAAATATAAATGAGAAATTAAAACTTTTGCTTGCTTATTTCATTGTTGGAATTGATTATCTTTGGTCCTTTCAAGTGCTTTTGTGTTATGCTCAGTTTTAAGTAGGGGCTAGTTTATTCCCATTTTGCAGATGGCATAGTAAATGGACATAGTGAGGTGTCTGAGATGGTTGAGAAGGGGTGGCTGAAGGTGCTCTCCAAATTTGCCCCCCACAATTTAGACTGTGGGTACTGGCGTATATCACACTTCAAGGATGTTGCTGCTCTGTGATTAAATGATTCCAAATGGATTTTGGCAGTTTGCAACATCAAATTCAGTGGCTGGGGATTCCACACTAGTGAGGAGATTGAAAAGGGTGTGCTTTGGGTTGAAAAAGGTTTGGATGGTAATTCTCACTGAAGAGGAGCTCCAAGGAGATTGCAAGCCCTGACCATTCCATTGAGATGAATGTCTAGCCTCCCAAGGTGACTACTTTGGAGGTAACTACATTCATTTGAGTAAGCTCTGTGTGTTGAACAGATAGTATACATTCATTTGTATTCATTTTCATAAATGTTTATAGGCAAGGTTTTTGAACCACAGATGTATCCAAACAGTCTGTGAAGATGTCCATGCTGGAACTGTGTGCAGACAATAACTTAGCTTTCTTGGAAAATTACAAGAATTAATGTATTTGAGAACAGGATGCAGTGTCCCTTATAAGACAGATCCTTTGGGGTAGAACCAATAGAAATATCTGGATAGCAAAAACAAACAAACAAACAAACAAACAAAAGAGAGGGAAACTAGAAAGTACTAGAACAGACTGTCAGGCAGAAGGTTGGGATGAACTATGCAAAGGGCCTCTTCCTCCTTTAAATTGCCCAGCAAATTATTTACACTTGATTTAGTGTGCGTATGTTTGTGAGGGGTGGTGTGTGGTGGTAGAGGAACCTGTTTTGTGTGAAGGGAAGCAAAGTAAAGTGACTGGGTAGGAAAGTGAAGTATAGTAGGAAAAGATGAGGGGATATAGATACTAGGGGGAATGCTGAGGGGAATATCAGAATACCCTTTTATGGGAACTTAGTAAATTAGAACAATTTACATCGGAGAAATTCCTCATTAGGAGGTGAGGTTTGGCATATGTAATTAAATAGAGAAAACAGGAATGTTAGTCTCCTGTCGAATACACATGGAAGAAAGCAGAGTGAGAAGGGTAAGGTCTGTGGCAGGGGTTTCCTGTCTGAAGCCAGGTAAAGTTATCCTTGTTGGGTATGTGTAGCCATTGAAAACTGACTTTGAGATGTTTTGACCTCTCTCCGAAGACACGTTGGTGAGAGGGTGGAAGTCATGGCCTTTTCACTTTAGCCCCAGGTTCTCTATGTCAGTAGTCTCTTGGATCTCCTTGGAGGTGTCTTAGATGCTGCTTTTCCCAAAGTGGAGTAATGGGGTGGACTCTCCTTTGCTTCTGTGACATTTGAATGTGAATGCCTCTGTCTTATGGGCACTTCACCCAGAGCTCTGGATTTCTATTGGAGCATTACGTCCCAAAGTTGTTTTTTTTTTCTGCTCATTAGTCATCACTGACCCAACCCTCGTTCTTAAACTGTCTACTGGCCACGCCTATCCTCTTGAGGACAGATTCAGGGCCAGGCTTCAAGATGAATATTTTTCCGGATCATTTTTTAAAGTCATAATTGCTTCCAGGTCACCAGTCAGTGTAAACCAAAGAAGGCTGGGGGAGTACTTCCAGATTTAGTTTAACTGAGACCTTCTTAACTTTGAGTTTCTAATTTACTATATTGATGGTAGAATCCAACAATGAATAAATGGGCAGGTTTCATGCTATGCTATTCATGATTTTGGGAAACTTGTATTCTGGACATACAACCTGTCGGGTCATTTTCAAGGTTAACTTTTTAAACAGTGTCTACCTTGGTAAAAAGCATTTGTCAGATACAGGTGCTCTATTACCTTCTTTTGTGTCCTTTTCTTCCTCATATGCATGACGACCATGCTTTGCTTGTAGTTGTTGTGAAATCTGCTTATTTGAGCATCTTCATTTCAAAATAAAACAAAAAAAAATACCGAATTTGTAAAATCTTTGAGATTTTAGTGCTGCCCATCCATTACCAACTCCCTTTAACCCTGACTTGGGCTATAATTTGATGTTCTCCCCGTTTTGATAACGTACTCTCTCTAAACTTCTAAAATGTCTGTCTTCAGTGCTTCCCCACAGTGTTTCAGTTTGGCCCATGATGGTGAAATATTTCAGCTTCCCCTATTTCATTTTTTCCCTTTTGGTTGTCATATCCTATGGGCTTCTCTTTTATGCCTTTCACACCTGCCCTTGTCTTCTAGTGTTTTTTCTTTTGGATTTTTTTGCAGAAAGATTTTTGCTTCGTTATGGCTCCTGTTCTAGTTGCTCTCCCTCAGCTTAGCTGCTATTTTCACCATTTTAAAGTGATTGTTATCCTATTAGTCCATTTTATTTTTGGTTTCCCCTATTTTGTAGTTTGGTGGTTATGTCTGGCTACCTACTCTCTGGTGCCTGCCTGTTGGATTCATTCTCTTGGATCTTGATCAGTCCTACTTATGTGTATATGTGCCTCCCAAATAAAAAAAGTTTTATTTATTTATTTTTTCCCAGCCATACTTAATACTTTGGGTTATTGGAGCAAGTGTTCTCCTTTGTTTTCACCATGAGTTGGATGTGCCTTTTGAGGTTTCCCCCACAAAGTGGGGCTAGCTCATAGTGGTCCCACTGCTTTCTTGTCGGTTCCCAGCATTTGATTCTGGGGCCATGAAGCTGTTCATTTCTTAGCAATTACATGGTTGTGACATCTGGGAAAATCCTTTGAGGTATTTCATATCCTTGTGCCTGGGCTTCCTGGGTCACATGAGGTTACCAGGTCTCTTCCAAGTTCCTTTTAGGAACTTCGCCTTTTGCCTTTGATGTGATGGTTCCCATCAGAGAGAGAGAGTGAGAGACTGAGAATACACACCACACATGAGTGCAGGTGCTACGAGCATAAGCAACTGATATAAAAGTGTGTACACCAGCGGAACCTACCAAGTATAGCATGTCTGTAAGGTTTTTCCTTTTTTGCTTGCCTCTCCTGAGAAGTACTGTACAGTTGAGAGGTTAGTGACTGTATTGGACATGATAGTAACAAAACAAAACCCTAGGCCTGCTGGATCAGAAACTCCAGGACTGGGACCTACGACTCTTGTGTTTTGAACAAGCTCCTCAGTGATCCTGGCCTGGGAAACATTGGTGTCTGTTGACCATCTGAACTCCTCCCTTCCTATGTGGGCATTGACACCATCAGTGCCTCTTATTTATTTATTATTTATTCATTTACTTAATTCATAGAGAGAGGGGGAGGGAGGGAGAAAGAGAGGGAGAGAAACCTTGATGTGAGAGAGAAACATCGATCTCTTGCCTCTCATATATATCCCAACCAGGGACCTGGGGATGGAACTTGCACTCCGGGCAAGCCCGCAACCCAGGCATGTGCCCTGACTGGGAATTGAACTGGTGACTTTTCTCTTTGTGGGATGATGCCCAACCAAGCCACACTGGTCAGGGCCATCAGGGCCTCTTCAAAAGTTCCTTTTGTTTACTCTCTGACTCAGGAGGATCTATCTCGCCTTGTATAGACCACTTGGCTTGGTACTTTTCTGCCTGTGCTTTCTATCCGTCCATGTCCCTTCCCTGCAAAGGCTACTGTTAATTAGCAGCAGTGGGCCTCACATAGGAAGGGGTGCTGCTCTGACAAAATCATAGTTAAAGAGTGGGAGGCCAGGATTTACGCAGATGCTCCACCTTTGTGGCCTTGTGAAAATGGGCTAGCCAGTATCAGTTTTGCTTTCTTTGTAGTCGTAAAATATGTATTGGGTGGTAATTATTTTGGTTTTTACTTGGTTTTCTTTTGGTGGTTGTTGTTATTTTGGTTTTGGAGGGAGTCTAAACACTCCTTTATCTAGGTAATATTTTATATGTTGTTCTGTTTCTAAATGCCATGATTCCCCGCCTCTGGTTTGTGTTCCAGGCCCTACAAACTACTAATCCCCTCTAAACTGAACAAAAATAAACCTAAGAGTAAAAAGGCCACGGTCAGTGACTTTTATCTGCTGCCTACCAATATTCAGGTAGCTATTTCATGTTGAAACTCATCTTATGGCAAGAACGGCCTTTTCTGTGACCAGAGTCTTCTAATGCTTCATAGAGATAAAATGTGAAAAAAGTACCTAGTACATTAGCCAACAGGCTGAGTTGTTGTTTCTAAAGCTGTGATATTCCAAGATATTGTAAGAAACAGTCG
This sequence comes from Carollia perspicillata, assembly GCA_004027735.1. Classification (NCBI taxonomy): domain Eukaryota; kingdom Metazoa; phylum Chordata; class Mammalia; order Chiroptera; family Phyllostomidae; genus Carollia; species Carollia perspicillata. The sequence continues at coordinate 11,345 of PVKM010041184.1, forward strand.
AAACTTGATTAACCAAGGATATTCAGGGAATGGGATCCTGCTGAACCAACGTGAAGCTGACAGTCAATCTATTTGTCATACCCCTTGTTGAAATCTTCCTGAAATTATGTGTTAACCCACATAACTGTCTTAGTAATATTACAGATAATTTTCAGGAAAGGTAAAATCATGAGTCTCACACACATTTAAAAATGAACACGTGTTAAAGATTTTATTTTACTCATTAATCAACAAGGGAACCAGACGGATGTTATAGATGGTTGAAAGAAAAAGTTCAAAAGCACAAATTTATATGGAGCAAAGGAATTGAGTGGCAAATGGAGGCAAAACTGGTTTTTCCACAGTGGGAAGGGAAGTCAATCCAAACTCTATGGGACAGGACTGAGTTTGCATATCCAAGTTGTCTGCAATTTACAGAGGTGCAAAATAGCTTAAAGACAATGAACTAGTCTAGGATCAGGCACCTCCAGAAGGGTGTGCTGTAGACAATGCATCATTTTTTAAAATTGAAATACAACAGTTTTTTTCTATAGTAAGTATGCATAGTGGATACTTTTTAGGGGGTAGATTTTGTTTCTACTTTCTTAGGGTCATTGCCTCAATTGTCATGCAGGATTCAGTTCCATATAGCATGCATTTACTGATTACTTACTATATGTAGGACATTACAGAGGAACTAGAGACAAAAAAAGATGGTATTGCTTACCTTAAGTAGCTGATTGCCTCATGAGGGAGACAGACGTGCCATGCTCCCAGCTAACCACACTGTGGAGGAGAATAAAAATCAGGTCTGTGGTAGAGGTAGGAATGAAACGTTTTGGAACCAGAGAGGGAGGAGTTAATTGACCAGGGACTGGGGCTGGGGAGATGACATGATGACATTTAAGCTAAGCCCTGAGGATGACTGAGAGGAAGTTGGGGCACAGGAGAGACTATTTCAGGGTGAGGACACAGCAAAGTCCTGAAACTGGATGGTCTGTGCAGGGAAGGGTCAGGATGGCAAGGGCAGCAGGGGGAATGGCAGGATGTGGGAGAGAAGGCAAAGAGGTTTGAGCCTAGGTCATGGAGGGCCCTGAATGCTGTGCTGAGAAACACAGGCCTGATTTTGAAGACAGAGGAAAGCCATTGAAAGCTTTTGAGGAGGGACAGGATGATGGGATTGAACTGATGCTTTAGAAAATGAATTGATTATAGAATCAAGAGACTGGAGACAGAGGGACTGGTTAAGAAGCTATTATAATATTCTGGGTGAAAGACGATGAGGGCCTGCATCAGGTTAGTGGCGAGAGTTGTAGAAGGAGAGGGTGGAGATGGCATTATTAAGGTTGGCTCCTGATTGGATGTGGGCAGTGGGAGAGAGAAGGTGTTAGAGACAACAACGACAATGCTGAAATTTCCAGGCTAGGGGATGGTGGTGCTATTGACTAAGATAGGAAACAAGCTGGGCGTGGGGGTGGGGTGGGGAGCAGATTTATGGGAACAGATAATGAGTTCAGTTTGAGAGACACTGCATTTGAGGGGCTTGGTGAACATCCAATTAACAGCAAGTTGCTGGCAGCTGGAAATTCTGGTCTGGGTCTAAGGAGAGAGATCAGAGCTACACATACAGATTTGGGTGTCATCAGTATATGAAGAGGTGAGTTGAAACTCTGGAAGCTCATGAACTGAGAGAGAAGGAGGGGTGGACCTGACAGACACACATACGCACAAAGGGAGAGAGGTGGGGGTAGTAGAGAGCCAGCTTGAGCCATACTTACTAGAGGAGGACAAGAGAGACAAGAGATGGACACTGAACGTTGAGGTGAGAGGAAGGAGATTGGGAGGGAGGGATGGAGAAGGAAAGAGAGGAGAGAGTGGAGCCTGAGGGGGAAAA
>PVKM010041185.1:0-13226 GCA_004027735.1 Carollia perspicillata
TCTGGCAAAGGAAATAGACTTCCAGGAAGTCCAGGAAGCTCAGAGAGTCCCAAAGAAGGTGGATCCAAGGAGGAACACACCAAGGCACATCAGAATTACATTAGCCAAGATTAAAATGAAGGAGAGAATTCTAGAAGCAGCAAGAGATAAGGGGACAGTTACCTACAAAGGAGTTCCCATCAGACTGTCAGCTGACTTCTCAAAAGAGACCTTACAGGCAAGAAGGAGCTGGAAACAAGTATTTCAAGTCATGAAAGGCAGGGACCTACACCCAAGACTGCTCTATCCAGCAAAGCTTTCATTTAGAATGGAAGGGCAGATAAAGCACTTCTCAGATAAGGTCAAGTTCAAGGAGTTCCTCATCACCAAGTCCTTATTATAGGAAATGTTAAAGGGACTTATCTAAGAAAAAGAAGATAAAAAATAGGAACAGAGAAAGGACAGCAAACTCACAGTTATTAACATCCACACCTAAAACAATAGCAGACTAAGTGGACACCTAAAACAGGAGCAGAGCCACAGAAATGGAGATCACATGGAAGGTTAGCAACAGGGGAGTGGGTGGAGGAGGAGGGGGAGAAGGTACAGAGAATAAATAGCATAAACAGTGGGGAGAAAATAGACAGGGAGAGGGCAAGAGTAGTGTGGGAAATGTAGAAGCTAAAGAACTTATGACACATGGACATGAACTAAAGAGGGGGAGTGTGGGTGGGAGGGGGGGTGCAGGGTGGAGGGGAATGAAGGGGGGAAATGGGACAACTGTAATGGCATAATCAATGAAATATATTTTAAAAAACAAAACAGAAAACTGAGGTGGCCTCACCTCCTGGAAGCTTGCAGATAATCGAAAATGTGTATTTTAGATTGCATTTGATCCTTCCACTGTCGACCAGAATCTGGGGTGACTGGCACCTCACCCCACCCCTGTGACTCCTAATTCTGAGAGTTGGGCGGGCTGTTGAGGACACCCTACAGCAGGGGGTAGGAAGTAGGGTGCTGCACCCAGTGTCCTGGCCTAACTCAGTGCCACCCAGTGTTGCTGAGGTGGTGACATCTGTGCAGCTTCCATAAATGCTGAAACTGACCAGACAGCAGTAGTAGAGAGAGTGGAGAGTAGCCTGCAGGGATCTCAGCTCTCAGCTCCTCTCTCCTCTTCCCTAGAGTCTAATCCTGCCCCTGCCACACTCCAGGCCCCTTGCTCTGAACCCCATCCATTTGGCCTTTCAGCGTTAGGATTGAAACAAAGTAATTTCTGGCCCCTGAAGGTCCCTGCTCACTTAATTCCCATGTCTCTAAAAATATCTGAACCACTTCCTGTCCAGTCTCCTCCCTATAGAATCTGATTCTCCCCCTACCCCTCAATTTAGGGGAAGAAATAAGGTCTCCCTCTCATTGCTCTCTCCAGGCTCAGAATGGAATAAGAAATGCTGAGTTCCCACAATTAAAAGGGGGAAACTGCCCTTGTTCCATCTGGAGGACTGCCATTGCACCTAGGTCCAGGTCCACACTGGAGGGTCCTGCCTCCTGCTCCGAGACAGGATTCAAGGAGGAAGAAGGAGCAGGACAAATGTGTGGACCCCTTTCGTCCTGTGTGTTGGGTGGCAGGGAGCCTGCAGTGAGTCTTGGTGTGGGAGTGAGGTTGGGCTCTTGGGCCCCTGGCTGTAAGCCTGCCCGTTCAGCACAGACCAAAAAGGAGACTGTGGGAAGTCTCCAGCCTCCTAGCAGCTTGAGGCTTCAGAGCTTTCTCAGGCATTCCTGCACTGGGACGGGGCCTTAGACCCCTGCCCTGCCCCACTCCCAATTCTTGGATGCTTGCCTAATTGAGGCTTTATTTATTTCCACATTTTTCCAGCTCTGTATAAAAACACACGCAAGCGGGTGAGGCCTACAGATACTCTGAGAGTATGGGGGTGGGGTAAAGGGGTGACTGGGAGGGGAGGAATACTCAAGGGTCTGCTTCCTTCTTTCAAGAGAGCTGTGGAAGGGAGGAGCAGGGAGAGGGAGCTAGGGCAGAGCAGCTGCCAAGCAGAGTAGCTGTGGGAAGAATTCCACGCCCCCTCCAAACCCAAAAATAGCCGTGTCAAAGGCATAAGCTTTGCAAATGGGGACCAGCTGAAAATTGTTTGCTCCTCCATCCAGGCCCCTCCCTCTTCCATCCAGGCCCCTTCTTTCTAACCTCTTCCCCAGTTACAGAAGGAATGGCTCACCCAGTACTATGCCCTCCCTGATTCCAGCAGAGAACTCCCAGTGTAACCGAATCCCATCTGAGTGCACTGACAGGCACCATGTCCTTATGGGAAAAGCCATCTCTTTATTTGCTCTTCTTGTGACTTTGAATTTTCCTATTTAGATTTGTTAAAGTGTTGCAAACCTTTAGCTAAAATGTAGACAAAAAATACATACAGACTGGTTTGGATCTTGAAACTAAGGGTAGAACTTACATGCAAGAGAGCAGATGCCGTGAAAATGGCTGCTTTTTCCAATTAGAAAATTAACATATTTATTGTACCAATTTGGTAAAATCAGGGAAGTACAAAGATGAAAAGGTAAACCAGCTATCCACAGACATCCTCTGATGTGAACGTTGTGGAGTTTAACTGATGACAGGCCCTTTTCTGTTTTACTGGTTTAGAGTTAGTCCCAAAGGAGAACTCCTTCCAGACGCCACACCTCTGATGTCAGCCTGTCAGGTCAACAGTCAGCAGGGGGCGTTTAGGAATGGGCCAGCCTTCCTCAGGCACTGTGTGTCTGCTCTCCTGGGGCTGACTCTTGGAAGCTTACTTCCTTTGGGCCTGTATAAGTGCCATAGACTGAGTTTCTTATAAATAGTAGCAATTTATTTTCATAGCCCTGGAGTTTGGAAGTCCCAGATCGGATGTAACACGGTCAAGTTCTGGGGAGGGTCCTCTTCCAGGTTGCAGATGGCCAACTCCTTTCCTCACAAAGCAGAAAGCAAAGGATACAAGCTCTCTCCTGGCTCCTAGAAGGGCACTAATTCCATTCATAAGGGCTACTCCCTCATGACCTCATCTAATCTAGTCACCTTCCAGAGACCACGCTTTCTAATACCAGAGTAGGATTTCAACATAGGAATTCGGGGGAGAGACAAACATTCAGAAAATGAGAGGCCTTTGGTGACTCTGGTCCAGGTTTCACCTCTGCACAGCAGCAGTCCTGGGCAGAGGGTTGCATAAATGGACACAGTGTGGGTTGGTAACGTGTCACTCCGGGAACTCACAGCTCAGTGGTCCAAGGGGATTCTGACTTGAGATCCAGGCTATTTAGAGTGCCTCGCTGTCCCTCCCGAATGCCCCGGGTAAATCTGGCCAGAATTGGAGTCCAGGTGTGCACACACTGTCATTGGGAAGACAGCACAGCCACTTGGGCAGTCCAGATGCACAGGTCGCTTCAGGCGAGGCTTTTCCCCACCGTTGGAACCAGTGAATTGAATGAGTCTATCCTCAAGAAATCTGTAGGAAATAGTGCTGGGGAAGATGTAGCTGCCTCTTCTCTGAGCTACACCTTTGCCTCTGGACTTCTCTGGAGCCAACAGCCACCCAACCTAGGGCCCAGGGTGGCAGGTATAGCCAACTACCATGGGCTCCAGCAATTTGCAGGTGGCCCCGCCAAGGCACCGGTAGATGTGGCCTCAGCAGCAGAGGAGCTGCCGCTGTTGCATGGTGCCAGCATCTGTAAGTGGTTCAGTGTGGGCGTGGGGTCCAGCTTCCTGTCCACGACCACCCATGCAGGGGTCACGCTCAACCCACCAGTGGATGTCTTTGTGCACCAGAGTAAGCCGCACATGGAGGGCTTCTGGAGCCTGAAGGAGGGTGCGGCAGTAGAGTTCACCTTTAGTCCACCAAGGGCCTGGAATCTATTCAAGTCACCGGCCCTGGTCAGGTGTTCTGTATTGGAAGTGAGAGACGAGCAAAAGGGAAGAATGCGCAGAAGTGCAGATCAAAAGGAGACAGGTGTTACAACTGTGGAGGTCTAGACTGTCGTGCTGAGGAATGCAAGCTGCCACTCCAGCCCAAGAAGTGCCACTTCTGGCAGAGCATCAGCCATATGGTGGCCTCATGTCCACTGAAGGCCCAATAGACCCCCAGCTCACAGGGAAAGCCAGCCTACTTTTGGGATGAAGAAGAAGAGATCCATGGCCCTGCCCCCAGATGCCCAGAATTGAGCTACCGTGTGTCAGAGCCTATCCTTTTGTGATCAGGATGTTCCAAGGAGCAGGCATCAATCAGCAGGATGGAGAAAGTGGGGACAGGGTGGGTAAGGGGCATCCGGCACAGCCATGTACCTCAGGCTGGGTTCCACAGCCTCATCCCCTCTTTATTCTTGGTTGGGAGGAGAGGGAAGGCGAAGGAGCTCCAACACATTCTATCCAAATGCATGTGAGGGCTTTGGGGGAAATCCCTCTGTGCGTGCTTTATTTGAGTCACCAGCTTTTGAAAGTGATCGGGATAGGGAAGTTGTTTTCTTTTTAAAGAAGGATATGTAATGATAATATTTCCCTTGCTGGAGTGAAAGATTAACATGAAATCAGATTGATGAACCCAGCCCACAAATGGTTCTGTTCTGTGGGCGGGAACCTCTCAGGGGTGCAGCAGAGTTTTTCCTTATCCCCCACTCTTTGGATATGGTGCTGAGAATTGCCCCAAGCAATAGGTTGTGACTGTAGGCAAAGGGGATGGTTGGGGAAGAGCTGTAGACCTGCTTCCGCTAAGTTCACCCCCACGCCATTTCTGGGCCAGTACAATTTTCATTGGTATGTTGGGTAACCGCCATTTGGGCCCCACTTTCTTCAGGATGCCAACTGTACTAGTTGTGTGCAAATGACGTATCTTGTGCATTTTAACTGTTTTCGCTTTTTTTAAAAGATTTTATTTATTCATTTTTAGAGAGAGGGGGAAAGAAGGAGAGAAATATCAGTGTGTAGTTTCCTCTCCCGTGCCCCGTACTGGGGACCTGGCCCGCAACCTAGGCTTGTGCCCTGACTGGGAATCGAACTGGACACCCTTTGGTTCGCAGCCTGCGCTCAACCCACTGAGCTACACCAGCCAGGGCTTAACTTTTTTTTCCGTAACATAGATATCCTGGTTTAGTATCTTTGTGTACTTTAAAGCCCTCATTCCTGCACTGTGTTCTCAGGTACACGAGCAATCTCAAGAGTAAGTGGGCAGCAGCGCTGGGTCTGCACAGCAGGAATACTTTTTGTTGTTTTTATCATCGGGGAGAACAACTATTTGGAGCGTATAGCCCTATTGAACTACCTGCTTTTTGCCAATTAGAGCTGGGTTTTCTGCCATAGTGCCTTCTCGAAGCCCTTCCATCTTCAGTGTCTTGTGGAAGACTAGATTTTAATTGGGTGGCCCCATTACTTGATCTCCTTCTACTGGAAGACCAGAGATTGGTCTGAACAGGAATAAGTGGTTAGTGCAGAGGTTAGGAGAGGCGGGGCTAGGTGAAAGGCACAGAAGGGAAGCTAAGATCAGGTGAGGGTTGCCTGTATATGAGATCAGGTGAGGGTTGCCTGTATATGTGCAACCAAGGATTCCTGTTCCAGACCTCTAGTTCCAGGGTTTGGGACTCACATGACACACCAGACGCATCCCTTACTAGTTTGGGCTAGGCTTGCCATGCACAACGAGGGGGGTGTGTGTGCATGTCAAAAACAAACACGGGTTAATAAAGATAGGGTTTAAAAACAACACCTCTGTACCCGCGTTGAGCTGTCCAGGGATGGCTATATGAAGCAACAACTAAATTCCTCAACTTTTAAAAATTCTTTGCTTTTCCTCTTGGCCTCCAGAGAGACCATAAGTGATGGCTTTTTTGTGACGCCCAGAGCCAGTGTCCTGCTCTGCTGCAGCAATGACTAGTGTCATAGTAGCTGAAGGAGAAAAGTGGGTTTCATTCACGTATTGTGAGATCCCCAAAAACCTACCGGACTGTGCTGAAACGGGGCAAATGTAGTAGAATGCACTGGGTTATGTGTGTCTGATTGCGGGTTCTTGTCTCCTGCAGTTGCGCCCCCTTGTCGTTAGTGGGTTTGTCTGAGCTTTGTAGGACCACACAGTAGCTGATTTTGGTGATTGCAAAGTGGCCTAGTTTGTGTAAATGTGTTGGCCTTTCTCCATGTTCTTTTGAGGTTTTATTGTTTACAGACTTCTTTTTGTATTGGGAAAAATAGCCAAAGGATCTTTGACAAAAGGTTCTACACCAGGCAAAAAAGGTCTGAAACATAAGCTTGGGACCCCTCTTGAAGTGGGGTGTCTTGAATCATCCTTTCTTTTGTTTCCTCTTCCCCTCTTTTCTATTTTGGACCAGATCTTCTGCCCTAAAAACTTGACTCCTACCCCGTCTCCTCTTTTATCTGCGCCCTCCCCCGCAAAAGCCCCCATACCCGCACACACATACATTAGATGTATGGGTGTCACCCCATCTCCTAAATGATTTGTGAAAAAATTCTGAAGAAGTGAAAAATATTCCATCCCTTTTTCTCTGAGTCCAGACCTTTCCTTGATAGGTGATTCAGGCCAAACACTTAGATTGCCGTGTTTTAATCTCCAATCCTAGGGTAGAGGAGCAATGAGGGGGCCTTTCATTTGGAAAGTGGGGTTAGGAGACCAAGAAAGGGAAGATGAATGGATATCCAAGTCACTCAGGAACTTTTATTCAGGTGCAAAAATCTTAGGTCAAAGTAGCCACAAGATTGTTTAATAGGAGATGGACGAATGTAACTCATGTTTACTGTTAAAAACCAAAGCTTTGTGTGAAATTTTGAATTTATGGGGCGGGAGGGAGGGAGGGTAGGAAAGCATGTACCTGTCTGTCCTTTCCTCGATTCCTTCTCATTTCTGAACTACAGGAGACTGAGCCCCCTTGGGCTTTGCTGACCTCCATTAATGGAGACTATGTATTTGATGGTTGGTTTTGCTGTGCTGGGTACTTCCACTTGCTGTCTATCATTTTGTAAAACACATGCTGACTTTTTCCTTCTCATTTCCCTGGGTAAATAAAATGGAAGAATAAAGGCTAATTTGTACTGGGGGGGGGGAGAAATCTGTAGAAAAGAATGGATTGAGATGTGTGGATTTGAATTTCAGCTCTGCCACCTGATAGCTGATATTGAACACTTTTTGTGACCTTTCCAAACTTCAGCTTCCCCATCTGTGGAATGGAGAGAGTAACAGCAGCTTTTTAGAATGATTGTGAACATTGAACGAGAACTTGGGGGAGCTACCTTTCCTGTCTTCCCTGCCACCCTCCTGTGTCATTGGGGGACCCATCTCAGGCTCTAGGGAGAGGGGAGCGGAACTTGTGACCCCTGCTCATCTTCTGCTCACCGTGGCTCTTCAGGTAGTGAAGGCACGCTCTGCCAGGAAGGCGGGCCCTTCCTCTCAGGTGCAGGGGTGCTCACCAGCTGCTTAACAAGCAGCTCAACATCCAGGTTTAAAAAAAACAGTGTGTTTCTCATGTTCTGTAAAGGAAAAAAACTTCAGAAACATTTTGACAGTAGTGTAGAAAACAGCAAGGACTCCTGTTGTACATATGTTTTCCTGTTTGGGGGAATTATTTCTTGAGGGTAGACTTCTAGAACTTACAAGGACAAAGAATGTTGATGCTTAAGGATTTTGTTGCAAGTTTGTAAACTGCTCAGAGGTGGTGGCAGTGTGACTTTCTCTGGAGGGGCCTGTCCAGGCCACCAGCTCCTGCAGCTGTGCCTGGAGGGCCTGTGGCTATGTCTCCCACTACTGACCCCCTAGGCAAGGCATGGTCTACCTGTGCTTTGTGTGGCAGTCCTAGGAAAACAGGCCTGTAAAGGAAGGAACTTTTGGTTGGGGACAATTATCTGAGAGGTATTTCCAGGTTTCGCCTCCCTATTCTTAAGGGCTGTTGCTGTTCAATGTAGCCATTTGGTTAAGGCCAGGCCTTGGGGTAGGAAGGTGATGTCCATCAACTCTGCTAAGCTCACTAGGGGCCCCTTCTATCCTTTGGCCTTCACGAGTTCCTGCCTTGTGTTCTATTCTGTCAGACATTACAGGAGACCCCAAAGAAATAAACCTCTGATACTTCCTGCTGCCAGGCCCCAAAATGCTTGGGCCTCCAAAGGCAACTATCTCCCTTCACCTCTTTTCCATGTCTTTATGATGGGGCCAGTGAGTGGCCCGGGGCTGAGGCCTCATGTGTCAGCCCCGTGGGGAGGAGGAAGGGCACCTAGAGAAGGTGCGAGTGGTTCTGTGCATCACTCACTCTTCTGTGCACTAGGAATAGCCGCCCCCTCAGGGTTCTGAGGAGTTAAGGAGATAGCTGGGTCGAGTGCCCCATGTGCTGGGCGCATATACCTGTTTGCTACCCAGGCCGCACCTGCTGGCGGCTCACTTATCCTCCCCGTGTCCTGCATTTCCAACCCAGCTAATGGGTGCCTATTGCTGGGGACTGTGGCACACCAAGTCTCTGTGAGAAGCTTCTCTAGGGTTGTTTGGGCCTGCTGGGCAGCACAGAAGCAGACGTTCTGTGCTATTTGTTCTGGGCTGACCTCTAGAAAAACATTTGGATGGGGTTCTTCATCCTGCCTTTGTCCCACCAAACCCCATGTCTTCTGGGGCTCGACATCAACTATTTATCCCTCTTGTAACCATTGTGTCTAGCATGTATCTCCCCCTAGAGCTAATACCGTACAGCTAGCAGCAGGTGTCTATAATGCATGCTTGGATGTGTGTGGCTGGGAGTGTGTCCACCTCTAGGTATAGCCAGCCTCTCATGTTCAGTTTCCTACGGGCCATCATGTTCGTTTTTTTCTGTGGGGTTCCTCCTATCTCCTTGTCTTACCCATACTGTTTAATCTGTTCCCTCCACACCCCTGAGGTCTTGTCTCCTTTGAGGCAGGTGTTGTGGTAGAGCAAATACTGGGCCAAGAATCAGAAATCTTGGTTACTCCAGGCAGCTCCTGAGTCACTTCTACTTCCTGACACTTCGGTAAAACTCCAGAGTAAAAGTTTTCGCAAAGTATAGAGCTAAGAAGTCCTCACTGCCTCCTCTGGTCTAGTCAGCTTCCCATACAGAGGAACCTGGCGCTGTGGCCTGGCCTCTTGGGAGCCCTGTGCTCTCCATCTCTGCTGCTGGAGGGAAGCTTAGACTAGGTGCATTCTTCTGACCCCAGGCCAGCAGCAGTGGTGTTGTCAGTATCCGGTTGTCCTGGCTGTTTTGGAAAGAGTGGCCTCTACGTTTAGTAAGCTGCCTAGTTGGAGGCCTTTCTGAAGCTTAACCAGCTCACCTTGTATTTTAATTCAACTGTCGGTCCTTCCCTTTTTTCATGAGAAGAGTTGATGTTCATGACCCAAACAGAACAGTCTGTTTTTGCTGGAGACAAAGGCTCTCGCTGTTGAAACCCTGCCCCTTCCTGGCCCCTGCTTTGTTTCTTAAGTAACTTCCAGTGGGCTGTCAGCATTGGCGGTGGTTCCTTCCTGATACAGTCCCTGCTGGTGAAGGAGGGGCGTCTCCCTCACTTACCTTCTGTAGCTGGGATATCACGGAAGTGAAAAGAATATTGAAAAAGATGGAAGCATAATTTTCTGTGAGAAAACAGATTGATTTCAAATATGCTCTTCTTACATCCTGCCTCAGACAATGGCCCTTTGCACACCATTTCCCTCAGTTCTGGTGCCCTCATTTTATTTTAAGCTGCAAGAATCAAATCTTTGAGTAAAGCTTCTTTGTTCCTTTTTATCAATAAGACATCTCATAGGATGTGAGGCAGGGTGTTTTCTTGGGAACGTTCATCATTTAGCTTTTCCCCAAATAAAGGAACTTTGTATGACTCTGGCAGCTGTGAGAATGTGGAATATATTCACAACCTGAGTGAAGGGTTTCATCCTGCAACCCCAACACCATCTGGAATTGTGGGCCAACATTTCGGAGACAATTGAGGTCATCCAGTAAATTCCACTGGCCTCTCAGCTCATCCCAAGTACAGAATCCTGGGACTGAAGTTAACTCAAGGCATTAGTTAGCTTCCGAGGAGAGGTGGGTAGCACATGTATCGTGCTAGTGAGGGATGCTTCTCATGTGTGACTGGGAGGGTCATTAGCAGGCAAGAACTTTAGGGGCAGTAAGATGGGAAAGGGTTTCCTGTGGATACCTCCAGGGATTCAGCCTATCCTGATTGCTTGTGGGACAGCTGTTGCTATGTGGGCGGGGGGTTGAGAGTGAGCCTGAGGCTCCTTGCCTCCTCCCTAACTTGCTTCTCAGCAGGTCTGAGCGAGCTACCTCCTCTTCACCCTGACCGAGGAATCGAACTCACTGTGTCCGGTTGTTATGAGGAGTGAACTGGAAAAGCTTCTAGGCACAGCTTCCTCACTTGGGTGTGCTGGGGTGCATGCTCCATCACAGTGGCCAGGACCTGCTGCTTCTTGTGCCAGGGTTTTCTGGAAGTTTGAAGAAACAAATGACTTCCGTGAAGCAGTGGACCCAGCACACTGATCTGGGTGTCTTAGCTCTTGACCTCTTTCTAAGGGGCACCGTCTGGAAAGTGATGCTCTCTGTCCCTTCCATTTGGTACCTGTTTTGACAACTGCCCTGACTAGCACTCGGGGCAGTAATTCATCCCTGAGCTGAGCCCTCAGGACCTTGGCTTTTCTTTTGGAAAGGAGGCACCTGCGGTTTGCTGGCTTGTTCCTTCATTTGGTGATCTATAAGTGTCTATTCTGTTCCTACTGTTAATCTAGGAAACAGGAGGGCCCTTCCTTTTCATCTCAGGCAGCTCAAGGCCTTGCTGGGGGACAGGTGCAGGGACATTTGTGGAGGGAAGTGCTGCAACCTGCTTGCAGATACCAGGTGGGGAGAAGTGGAGGGCTGGAGGCAACCTGCAGGGATTCTCGAGGAGGTGAAGTCAGAGAGGCAGAGAAGGAAGGGTGCTCAGGAGAGACGGGAGTTTCCTCATCCGTAGGGCGAATTCACTAGGCTGTCTAGGGGAGCCTTGGGGGTCCCACTGGCCTTGCGAGGGAGGAAGGACATGGGGACTCCTTCCTGCCCCTGCTGTCTACATCCCAGATATTCCTGGCATATCCCATTGTGGGGGAGTGTTTGTATATATGTGTTTCTTACCCTTTTCCTCCTCCTACCACCACATCCTAGATGAGAGCCTGGCTGTACTTGGATGGAGGGGATACTGGTCCGAGGCCCTGTATGCGGGGTGTGGCTCTGCTGAAGCCTCCAGGAGCGGGAATGAAGTTGATTGGTCAGTTGAGGTCAGGATGGTATGTTTGATTGTTAATTCAGAATCTTTCCATGGCAAACATGACATTGTTTGGCTTTCTGTTTGGCATGGGCTGCATGAGTTCTTATAAATTCTGATACATAGAGATGTCAGGGAAGTAAAGGCCAGTGTGTCCAGAAAACCCAGAAACGGGGCCACAGAGGGCTGGCTGGGGCCTGTGGGCTGAGCAGGGCTCCCAACTTCTAGCCCCTGGCTCGGCAACTTGCTAATTGTATAACTTGAAGAAAAAACATTTTTTGGTAACACTTGTATTGAGATGTAATTCACATACTATACCATTTACCCATCTAAAGCCAGCAAGTCACTGGTTTTTATGCAGCATCATCAGTCAATTTTGGAACATTTTCATCACTCCGAAGAGAAACACCATACCCTGTAGCAATCGCCCCCATTTTCCTTCAGTGACCCCTGCCTCAGGCAACTTTCTGCTCTATAGGTTTGCCTGCTCTGGACATTTCACATCAGTGGAATATTGTAACATGTGGCCTTTCGTGTCTGACTTCTCTCACTGAGTGCGGTGTTTTCAAGGCTCTCCCAAGTAGTAGCGTGTATGAGAATCTCGTTCCTTTTAAAGGCTGAATACTCTCATCATGGGGATGGGCCACGTTTTGTGTCTCCATTTACCTGTCGGTGGACGTTCGGGTGGTTTCCACTGCGGGGCTCTTGTGAACAGTGCTGCTCTGCACTCCGTGCAAGTTCTGTGAGGACCTTTGTGTTGGCAGTCTTCTTGGATGTGTATCTGGGAGTGGAAGTGCCAGGTCACATGGTAACTGCCTAACATTTTGAGGAACTGCCAAACTGTCTTCCGAAGTGACTGTAGCATTTTACATTCCCTCCAGCAATGGATGCAGGTTCTAATTTCCGCACATCCTCCCTAAGACCTGTCCCTGTCCATCTTTTTCATTATACTCATCCCAGTGAGTGTGAAGTGTTATCTCATGATTTTGATTTGCATTTTACTGATGGCTGGAAAAAACTTTAACCTCTCAATGTGTTTTATCATAAGTAAAACTAGGATGATAATGAAGAACGTGTATTTTATTTATTTTTCAAAACATTCTTTTAGGCACTGTGTGTCAGCTGCTGTTCTTAACTCCTTTATAAACATTAGCTTATTTATTCACTGTGACAGCCTTTGTGACATAGGCACAATTTTTACCTCCATTTTATAGATGAGAAAAGCTGAGGCCTAAAGAACCTAAGTAATTTGCCTGTGGTCACATTGTTAGGCCACCGTTATTCAAAGAATGATCAAACACGGTACCTGGCATTTCCTTGGCCCGTGAGTGCGTCCTGTTTTCCTGGACGCACGTAGTGAAATAGGCCAGGTGGGACCTTGCTAGGGTTCCATGTTCATGAGTCTTTCTGCTCTTTATGAGCCTTTGGCCGTACGAACGAGTGGTGACGGGCTGCCAGGATTTATTTTCTCTTACCTGACAGAGAGTTACTCATGTGTCTCCGGTAGAGGAGACACACTAGGAAGGCTGTTTCCCGTTGGCTGGCGGCTGTGCGTGTCATCTTTCCTTTCTGTTAAACAGATGGACCGAGGCTACAGTCAGGTCTGAGTGGGAAGCCACTGAGACAGACCGTTTCACCATCCTTTGTCCCCATCATACCGCCTTTACTTGCGCCGCACAGACAGAGGCCTGACTATTTTCTTTCAGCTGGGTTTTCTCAGCTGAGCCTCTGCCAGCCTGTCACCCAGGTGCCGGGGGGCCAGCCCTCCTGCTGTAGGGAGCGTCCCCTCCTCTCTGAAGGTGGGCCCTTCCAGTCTCGCCTTCCATCTTTCCCTCCAGAGAGGATTGGAGGCCCAGCAGTGTGGGCCACCTGCTGTATCGGAAAGCCTGCGCTCTGTTGTTTCCCGAGACACTCTGGCGCCCCAGTGTGGGGCACTTGATAAAAGCCTCCTGTCTCTGGAGAAGCTTGCTGTACTGGGGTTCTG